>NW_022638450.1:20000-30314 GCF_010993605.1 Petromyzon marinus
GGCCCACTGTGACCCCAGCCACTGACCTGGCCCACAGTGACCCCAGCAACTGACCGAGCCCATGGTGACCCCAGCCACTGACCCGGCCCACCGTGACCCCAGCCACTGACCGGGCCCACGGTGACCCCAGCCACTGACCTGGCCCACGGTGACCCCAGCCACTGACCCGGCCCCATGGTGACCCCAGCCACTGACCCGGCCATCGTGAACCCAGCCACTTACCTGGCCATCGTGACCCCAGCCACTGACCCGGCCCATCGTGACCCCAGCCACAGACCGGGCCCACGGTGACTCCAGCCACTGACCCGGCCATCGTGACCCCAGCCACTGACCGGGCCCATGGTGACCTCCATGGTGACCCCAGCCACTGACCTGACCCACCGTAACCCTAGACACTGACCGGGCTCATGGTGACCCCAGCCACTGACCCGACCCATCGTGACCCCAGCCACTGACCTGACCCACCGTGACCCCAGCCACTGACCCGGCCCATCGTGACCCCAGCCACTGACCTGACCCACTGTGACCCCAGCCACTGACCCGGCCCATCGTGACCCCAGCCACTGACCCGGCCCACGGTGACCCCAGCCACTGAGCGGGCCCACGGTGACCCCCACGGTGACCCCAGCCACCGAGCGGGCCCACGGTGACCCCCACGGTGACCCCAGCCACTGAGGGGGCCCACGGTGAGCCCAGCCACTGAGCGGGCCCACGGTGACCCCCATGGTGACCCCAGCCTCTGACCGGGCCCACGGTGACCCCCACGGTGACCCCAGCCACCGAGCGGGCCCACGGTGACCCCCACGGTGACCCCAGCCACTGAGCGGGCTCACGGTGACCCCCACGGTGACCCCAGCCACTGAGCGGGCCCACGGTGACCCCCACGGTGACCCCAGCCACCGAGCGGGCCCACGGTGACCCCCACGGTGACCCCAGCCACTGAGCGGGCTCACGGTGACCCCCACGGTGACCCCAGCCACTGAGCGGGCCCACGGTGAGCCCCACGGTGACCCCAGCCACTGAGCGGGCCCACGGTGACCCCCACGGTGAGCCCAGCCACTGAGCGGACCCACGGTGAGCCCAGCCACTGAGCGGGCCCACGGTGAGCCCCACGGTGACCCCAGCCACCGAGCGGGCCCACGGTGAGCCCCACGGTGAGCCCAGCCACCGAGCGGGCCCACGGTGAGCCCCACGGTGACCCCAGCCACTGACTCGACCCACGGTGACCCCAGCCACTGACCGGGCCCACGGTGACCCCAGCCACTGAGCGGGCCCACGGTGACCCCCACGGTGACCCCAGCCACTGAGCGGGCCCACGGTGACCCCCACGGTGACCCCAGCCACTGAGCGGGCCCACGGTGAGCCCCACGGTGACCCCAGCCACTGACTCGACCCACAGTGACCCCAGCCACTGAGCGGGCCCACGGTGACCCCCACGGTGACCCCAGCCACTGAGCGGGCCCACGGTGAGCCCCACGGTGAGCCCAGCCACCGAGCGGGCCCACGGTGACCCAGCCACTGAGCGGGCCCACGGTGAGCCCGTCACCTCTTGAGGGCCGAGGCCTCAGGCCTAGCGTCGTTCTTGAGGCCGAAGAAGGAGGAGAGAGCGACGCGGTCGATGAGGGAGAGCACGACGTCGCTGGCCGTCACCACCTCACACAGACGCGTGCCACGCTCCTGGCGGGGGTGGTCGGAACCATCGTCGGCACCATCGTTACTATCATCGTCACCATAGTTACCATCGTAGTCGCCATCGTCACCATCGTCACCATCGTTACCATCATTACCATCGTTGCTACCATCGTCACCATCGTCGTTACCATCGTCACCATCGTCACCATCATCGTTACCATCGTCACCATCGTTACCATCGTCGCTACCATCATCACCATCGTCGTCACCATCGTTACTATCGTCACCATCATCACCATCGTCGATACCATCGTCGTAACCATCGTTACCATCGTCACCATCGTTACCATCGTTACCATCGTTACCATCATCACCATCGTTACCATCGTCGTTACCATCGTCACCATCGTCACCATCGTCACCATCATCACCATCGTCGTTACCATCGTTACCATCGTTACCATCGTCACCATCGTTACCATCGTCACCATCGTTACCATCGTTACCATCGTCACCATCGTTACCATCGTCACCATCGTCACCATCGTTACCATCGTCACCATCGTCGTTACCATCGTCACCTTCGTTATGATCGTTACCATCGTCACCATCGTCGTCACCATCGTCGTTACCATCGTCACCATCGTCACCATCGTCACCCTCGTCACCACCGTCGTCACCATCGTTACCATCATCGTTACCATCGTCACCATCGTCGTTACCATCGTCACCATCGTCACCATCATCACCATCGTTACCATCGTCGTCACCATCGTCACCATCGTCACCCTCGTCACCACCGTCGTCCCATCGTTACCATCATCGTTACCATCATCACCATCGTCGTTACCATCGTCACCATCATCACCATCGTTACCATCGTTACCATCATCGTTACCATCGTCACCATCGTCACCATCGTCACCATCATCACCATCATCACCATCATCGTTACCATCATCACCATCGTTACCATCATCGTCACCATCAACATCACAACCATTGGTGAGTGTGGTGGTGAGTGTGTTGGTGAGTGTGGTGGTGAGTGTGTTGGTGAGTGTGGTGGTGAGTGTGGTGGTGAGTGTGGTGGTGAGTGTGGTGGTGAGTGTGTTGGTGAGTGTGGTGGTGAGTGTGGTGGTGAGTGTGGTGGTGAGTGTGGTGGTGAGTGTGGTGGTGTGTGTGGTGGTGTGTGTGGTGGTGAGTGTGTTGGTGAGTGTGGTGGTGAGTGTGGTGGTGAGTGTGGTTGTGAGTGTGGTGGTGAGTGTAGTGGTGAGGATGGTGGTGAGTGTGGTGGTGAGTGTGGTGGTGAGTGTAGTGGTGAGGATGGTGGTGAGTGTGGTGGTGAGTGTGGTGGTGAGTGTGTTGGTGAGTGTGGTGGTGAGTGTGGTGGTGAGTGTGGTGGTGAGTGTGGTGGTGTGTGTGGTGGTATGTGTGGTGGTGAGTGTGTTGGTGAGTGTGGTGGTGAGTGTGGTGGTGAGTGTGGTGGTGAGTGTGGTTGTGAGTGTGGTGGTGAGTGTAGTGGTGAGGATGGTGGTGAGTGTGGTGGTGAGTGTGGTGGTGAGTGTAGTGGTGAGGATGGTGGTGAGTGTGGTGGTGAGTGTGGTGGTGAGTGTGGTGGTGAGTGTGTTGATGAGTGTGTTGGTGAGTGTGGTGGTGAGTGTGGTGGTGAGTGTAGTGGTGAGGATGGTGGTGAGTGTGGTGGTGTGTGTGGAGGTGTGTGTGTGGTGAGTGTGTTGGTGAGTATGGTGGTGAGTGTGTTGGTGAGTGTGGTGGTGAGTGAAGTGGTGAGGATGGTGGTGAGTGTGGTGGTGAGGATGGTGGTGAGTGTGGTGGTGAGTGTGTTGGTGAGTGTGTTGGTGAGTGTGGTGGTGAGTGTGTTGGTGAGTGTGTTGGTGAGTGTGTTGGTGAGTGTGTTGGTGAGTGTGTTGGCGAGCGTGGTGGTGAGTGTGTTGGTGAGTGTGTTGGTGAGTGTGTTGGTGAGGATGGTGGTGAGTGTGTTGGTGAGGATGGTGGTGAGTGTGGTGGTGAGTGTGGTGGTGAGCGTGGTGGTGAGTGTGTTGGTGAGTGTGTTGGTGAGGATGGTGGTGAGTGTGTGGGTGAGTGAGTGTGTTGGTGAGGATGGTGGTGAGTGTGTTGGTGAGGATGGTGGTGAGGATGGTGGTGAGTGTGGTGGTGAGTGTGTTGGTGAGTGTGTTGGTGAGTGTGTTGGCGAGCGTGGTGGTGAGTGTGTTGGTGAGTGTGTTGGTGAGTGTGTTGGTGAGCGTGGTGGTGAGCGTGTTGGTGAGCGTGTTGGTGAGTGTGTTGGTGAGTGTGGTGGTGAGTGTGGTGGTGAGCGTGGTGGTGAGCGTGTTGGTGAGTGTGGTGGTGAGTGTGGTGGTGAGTGTGTTGGTGAGTGTGTTGGTGAGCGTGGTGGTGAGCGTGTTGGTGAGTGTGTGGGTGAGTGAGTGTGTTGGTGAGTGTGGTGGTGAGTGTGTGGGTGAGTGTGTGGTTTGGTGAGTGTGTTGGTGAGTGTGTTGGTGAGTGTGTTGGTGAGCGTGGTGGTGAGCGTGTTGGTGAGTGTGTGGGTGAGTGAGTGTGTTGGTGAGTGTGGTGGTGAGTGTGTGGGTGAGTGTGTGGGTTGGTGAGTGTGTTGGTGAGTGTGTTGGTGAGTGTGTTGGTGAGTGTGTTGGTGAGTGTGTGGGTGAGTGTGTTGGTGAGTGTGTTGGTGAGTGTGGTGGTGAGCGTGGTGGTGAGCGTGTTGGTGAGCATGGTGGTGAGCGTGTTGGTGAGCGTGGTGGTGAGCGTGTTGGTGAGTGTGTTGGTGAGTGTGGTGGTGCGCGTGTTGGTGAGCGTGTTGGTGAGCGTGTGGGTGAGTGAGTGTGTTGGTGAGTGTGGTGGTGAGTGTGTGGGTGAGTGAGTGTGTTGGTGAGGATGGTGGTGAGTGTGTTGGTGAGTGTGTTGGTGAGTGTGTTGGTGAGTGTGTTGGTGAGTGTGTTGGTGAGGGTGGTGGTGAGTGTGTTGGTGAGTGTGTTGGTGAGCGTGGTGGTGAGCGTGTTGGTGAGTGTGGTGGTGAGTGTGTTGGTGAGTGTGCTGGTGAGTGTGCTGGTGAGTATCTTGGTGAGCGTGGTGGTGAGTGTGTTGGTGAGTGTGGTGGTGAGGGTGGTGGTGAGTGTGGTGGTGAGTGTGTTGGTGAGGATGGTGGTGAGTGTGTTGGTGAGTGTGTTGGTGAGTGTGTTGGTGAGTGTGGTGGTGAGTGTATTGGTGAGTGAGTGTTGGTGAGTGTGTTGGTGAGTGTGTTGGTGAGTGTGTTGGTGAGTGTGTTGGTGAGCGTGGTGGTGAGCGTGTTGGTGAGGATGGTAGTGAGTGTGTTGGTGAGTGTGTTGGTGAGTGTGTGGGTGAGTGAGTGTGTTGGTGAGTGTGTTGGTGAGTGTGTTGGTGAGTGTGTTGGTGAGTGTGTTGGTGAGCGTGGTGGTGAGCGTGTTGGTGAGGATGGTGGTGAGGATGGTGGTGAGTGTGTTGGTGAGTGTGTGGGTGAGTGAGTGTGTTGGTGAGTGTGTTGGTGAGTGTGTTGGTGAGTGTGTTGGTGAGCGTGTTGGTGAGCGTGTTGGTGAGCGTGTTGGTGAGCGTGTTGGTGAGCGTGGTGGTGAGTGTGTTGGTGAGTGTGTTGGTGAGTGTGTTGGTGAGTGTGTGGGTTAGTGTGTTGGTGAGGATGGTGGTGAGTGTGGTGGTGAGTGTGGTGGTGAGCGTGGTGGTGAGCGTGTTGGTGAGTGTGTTGGTGAGTGTGTTGGTGAGTGTGTTGGTGAGTGTGTTGGTGAGTGTGTTGGTGAGCGTGTTGGTGAGCGTGTTGGTGAGCGTGTTGGTGAGCGTGTTGGTGAGCGTGTTGGTGAGCGTGTTGGTGAGCGTCTTGGTGAGTGTGTTGGTGAGTGTGTTGGTGAGTGTGTTGGTGAGTGTGTTGGTGAGTGTGTGGGTTAGTGTGTTGGTGAGGATGGTGGTGAGTGTGGTGGTGCGTGTGGTGGTGAGCGTGGTGGTGAGTGTGTTGGTGAGTGTGTTGGTGAGTGTGTTGGTGAGTGTGTTGGTGAGTGTGTTGGTGAGCGTGTTGGTGAGTGTGTTGGTGAGTGTGTTGGTGAGCGTGTTGGTGAGCGTGTTGGTGAGCGTGTTGGTGAGCGTGTTGGTGAGCGTGTTGGTGAGCGTCTTGGTGAGTGTGTTGGTGAGTGTGTTGGTGAGTGTGTTGGTGAGTGTGGTGGTGAGTGTGTTGGTGAGTGAGTGTTGGTGAGTGTGTGGGTGAGTGAGTGTGTTGGTGAGTGTGTTGGTGTGTTGGTGAGTGTGGTGGTGAGTGTGTTGGTGAGTGTGTTGGTGAGTGTGTTGGTGAGTGTGTTGGTGAGTGTGTTGGTGAGCGTGTTGGTGAGTGTGTTGGTGAGTGTGGTGGTGAGTGTGTTGGTGAGTGTGTTGGTGAGTGTGTTGGTGAGTGTGTTGGTGAGTGTGTGGGGGAGTGTGTTGGTGAGGATGGTGGTGAGTGTGTTGGTGAGTGTGGTGGTGAGCGTGGTGGTGAGTGTGTTGGTGAGTGTGTTGGTGAGTGTGTTGGTGAGTGTGGTGGTGTGTTGGTGAGTGTGGTGGTGTGTTGGTGAGTGTGTTGGTGAGTGTGGTGGTGAGGATGGTGGTGAGTGTGTTGGTGTGTTGGTGAGTGTGTCGGTGAGCGTGGTGGTGAGTGTGTTGGTGAGAGTGTTGGTGAGCGTGTTGGTGAGCGTGTTGGTGAGTGTGTTGGTGAGTGTGTTGGTGAGTGTGTTGGTGAGTGTGTTGGTGAGTGTGTTGGTGAGTGTGTTGGTGAGTGTGGTGGTGAGTGAAGTGGTGAGGATGGTGGTGAGTGTGGTGGTGAGGATGGTGGTGAGTGTGGTGGTGAGTGTGTTGGTGAGTGTGTTGGTGAGTGTGGTGGTGAGTGTGTTGGTGAGTGTGTTGGTGAGTGTGTTGGTGAGTGTGTTGGTGAGTGTGTTGGTGAGCGTGGTGGTGAGTGTGTTGGTGAGTGTGTTGGTGAGTGTGTTGGTGAGGATGGTGGTGAGTGTGTTGGTGAGGATGGTGGTGAGTGTGGTGGTGAGTGTGGTGGTGAGCGTGGTGGTGAGTGTGTTGGTGAGTGTGTTGGTGAGGATGGTGGTGAGTGTGTGGGTGAGTGAGTGTGTTGGTGAGGATGGTGGTGAGTGTGTTGGTGAGGATGGTGGTGAGGATGGTGGTGAGTGTGGTGGTGAGTGTGTTGGTGAGTGTGTTGGTGAGTGTGTTGGCGAGCGTGGTGGTGAGTGTGTTGGTGAGTGTGTTGGTGAGTGTGTTGGTGAGCGTGGTGGTGAGCGTGTTGGTGAGCGTGTTGGTGAGCGTGTTGGTGAGTGTGGTGGTGAGTGTGGTGGTGAGCGTGGTGGTGAGCGTGTTGGTGAGTGTGGTGGTGAGTGTGGTGGTGAGTGTGTTGGTGAGTGTGTTGGTGAGCGTGGTGGTGAGCGTGTTGGTGAGTGTGTGGGTGAGTGAGTGTGTTGGTGAGTGTGGTGGTGAGTGTGTGGGTGAGTGTGTGGGTTGGTGAGTGTGTTGGTGAGTGTGTTGGTGAGTGTGTTGGTGAGCGTGGTGGTGAGCGTGTTGGTGAGTGTGTGGGTGAGTGAGTGTGTTGGTGAGTGTGGTGGTGAGTGTGTGGGTTGGTGAGTGTGTTGGTGAGTGTGTTGGTGAGTGTGTTGGTGAGTGTGTTGGTGAGTGTGTGGGTGAGTGTGTTGGTGAGTGTGTTGGTGAGTGTGGTGGTGAGCGTGGTGGTGAGCGTGTTGGTGAGCATGGTGGTGAGCGTGTTGGTGAGCGTGGTGGTGAGCGTGTTGGTGAGTGTGTTGGTGAGTGTGGTGGTGCGCGTGTTGGTGAGCGTGTTGGTGAGCGTGTGGGTAAGTGAGTGTGTTGGTGAGTGTGGTGGTGAGTGTGTGGGTGAGTGAGTGTGTTGGTGAGGATGGTGGTGAGTGTGTTGGTGAGTGTGTTGGTGAGTGTGTTGGTGAGTGTGTTGGTGAGTGTGTTGGTGAGGGTGGTGGTGAGTGTGTTGGTGAGTGTGTTGGTGAGTGTGTTGGTGAGCGTGGTGGTGAGCGTGTTGGTGAGTGTGGTGGTGAGTGTGTTGGTGAGTGTGCTGGTGAGTGTGCTGGTGAGTATCTTGGTGAGCGTGGTGGTGAGTGTGTTGGTGAGTGTGGTGGTGAGGGTGGTGGTGAGTGTGGTGGTGAGTGTGTTGGTGAGGATGGTGGTGAGTGTGTTGGTGAGTGTGTTGGTGAGTGTGTTGGTGAGTGTGTGGGTGAGTGTGGTGGTGAGTGTATTGGTGAGTGAGTGTTGGTGAGTGTGTTGGTGAGTGTGTTGGTGAGTGTGTTGGTGAGTGTGTTGGTGAGTGTGTTGGTGAGCGTGGTGGTGAGCGTGTTGGTGAGGATGGTAGTGAGTGTGTTGGTGAGTGTGTTGGTGAGTGTGTGGGTGAGTGAGTGTGTTGGTGAGTGTGTTGGTGAGTGTGTTGGTGAGTGTGTTGGTGAGTGTGTTGGTGAGCGTGGTGGTGAGCGTGTTGGTGAGGATGGTGGTGAGGATGGTGGTGAGTGTGTTGGTGAGTGTGTGGGTGAGTGAGTGTGTTGGTGAGTGTGTTGGTGAGTGTGTTGGTGAGTGTGTTGGTGAGCGTGTTGGTGAGCGTGTTGGTGAGCATGTTGGTGAGTGTGGTGGTGAGTGTGTTGGTGAGTGTGTTGGTGAGTGTGTTGGTGAGTGTGTGGGTTAGTGTGTTGGTGAGGATGGTGGTGAGTGTGGTGGTGAGTGTGTTGGTGAGCGTGGTGGTGAGTGTGTTGGTGAGTGTGTTGGTGAGTGTGTTGGTGAGTGTGTTGGTGAGTGTGTTGGTGAGCGTGTTGGTGAGTGTGTTGGTGAGCGTGTTGGTGAGCGTGTTGGTGAGCGTGTTGGTGAGCGTGTTGGTGAGCGTCTTGGTGAGTGTGTTGGTGAGTGTGTTGGTGAGTGTGTTGGTGAGTGTGGTGGTGAGTGTGTTGGTGAGTGAGTGTTGGTGAGTGTGTGGGTGAGTGAGTGTGTTGGTGAGTGTGTTGGTGAGTGTGTTGGTGAGTGTGGTGGTGAGTGTGTTGGTGAGTGTGTTGGTGAGTGTGTTGGTGAGTGTGTTGGTGAGTGTGTTGGTGAGCGTGTTGGTGAGCGTGTTGGTGAGTGTGTTGGTGAGTGTGGTGGTGAGTGTGTTGGTGAGTGTGTTGGTGAGTGTGTTGGTGAGTGTGTTGGTGAGTGTGTGGGGGAGTGTGTTGGTGAGGATGGTGGTGAGTGTGTTGGTGAGTGTGGTGGTGAGCGTGGTGGTGAGTGTGTTGGTGAGTGTGTTGGTGAGTGTGTTGGTGAGTGTGGTGGTGTGTTGGTGAGTGTGGTGGTGTGTTGGTGAGTGTGTTGGTGAGTGTGGTGGTGAGGATGGTGGTGAGTGTGTTGGTGTGTTGGTGAGTGTGTCGGTGAGCGTGGTGGTGAGTGTGTTGGTGAGAGTGTTGGTGAGCGTGTTGGTGAGCGTGTTGGTGAGTGTGTTGGTGAGTGTGTTGGTGAGTGTGTTGGTGAGTGTGTTGGTGAGTGTGTTGGTGAGCGTGTTGGTGAGTGTGTTGGTGAGCGTGTTGGTGAGCGTGTTGGTGAGCGTGTTGGTGAGTGTGTTGGTGAGCGTCTTGGTGAGCGTGTTGGTGAGTGTGGTGGTGAGCGTGGTGGTGAGTGTGGTGGTGAGTGTGTTGGTGAGTGTGGTGGTGAGTGTGTGGGTGAGTGAGTGTGTTGGTGAGTGTGTTGGTGAGTGTGTGGGTGAGTGAGCGTGTTGGTGAGAGTATGGGTGAGTGAGTGTGTTGGTGAGGATGGTGGTGAGTGTGGTGGTGAGGATGGTGGTGAGTGTGTGGGTGAGTGTGTTGGTGAGTGTGTTGGTGAGGATGGTGGTGAGTGTGTTGGTGAGTGTGGTGGTGAGCGTGGTGGTGAGTGTGTTGGTGAGTGTGTTGGTGAGTGTGTTGGTGAGTGTGTTGGTGAGCGTGTTGGTGAGTGTGTTGGTGAGTGAGTGTGTTGGTGACTGTTGGTGAGTGTGTTGGTGAGTGTGTTGGTGAGTGTGTGGGTGAGTGAGTGTGTTGGTGACTGTGTTGTTGAGTGTGTTGGTGAGTGTGTTGGTGAGTGTGTGGGTGAGTGAGTGTGTTGGTGAGTGTGTTGGTGAGCATGGTGGTGAGTGTGGTGGTGAGTGTGTTGGTGAGTGTGTTGGTGAGTGTGTGGGTGAGTGAGTTTGTGGGTGAGTGTGTTGGTGAGTGTGTTGGTGAGCGTGGTGGTGAGTGTGTTGGTGACTGTGGTGGTGAGTGTGTTGGTGAGTGTGTTGGTGAGTGTGTGGGTGAGTGAGTGTGTTGGTGAGTGTGTTGGTGAGTGTGTTGGTGAGTGTGTTGGTGAGCGTGGTGGTGAGTGTGTTGGTGAGTGTGTGGGTGAGTGAGTGTGTTGGTGAGCGTGGTGGTGAGTGTGTTGGTGAGTGTGTGGGTGAGTGTGTTGGTGAGTGTGTTGGTGAGTGTGTTGGTGAGTGTGTGGGTGAGTGAGTGTGTTGGTGAGTGTGTGGGTGAGTGAGTGTGTTGTTGAGTGTGTTGGTGAGTGTGTTGGTGAGTGTGTGGGTGAGTGAGTGTGTTGGTGAGTGTGTTGGTGAGTGTGTTGGTGAGTGTGTTGGTGAGTGTGGTGGTGAGTGTGTTGGTGAGTGTGTGT
>NW_022638451.1:0-12500 GCF_010993605.1 Petromyzon marinus
CGTGTCTCTCCCACCCCCCGTGTCTCACCCCCCGTGTCTCACCCCCCGTGTCTCTCCCCCCGTGTCTCACCCCCCGTGTCTCTCCCCCCGTGTCTCACCCCCCGTGTCTCACCACCCGTGTCTCACCCCCCGTGTCTCTCCCCCCGTGTCTCACCCCCCCGTGTCTCACCCACCCCGTGTCTCACCCACCCGGTGTCTCACCCCCCATGTCTCACCCCCCGTGTCTCACCCACCCCGTGTCTCACCCACCCCGTGTCTCACCCCCCGTGTCTCATCCGCCGTGTCTCACCCCCGTGTCTCACCCCCCGTGTCTCTCCATCTCCCCCCCGTGTCTCTCCCCGTGTCTCACCCCCCATGTCTCACCACCCGTGTCTCACCACCCGTGTCTCACCACCCGTGTCTCACCCACCCCGTGTCTCACCCATCCCGTGTCTCACCCACCCCGTGTCTCACCCCCCGTGTCTCACCCCCCGTGTCTCACCCCCCGTGTCTCACCCCCCGTGTCTCACCCACCCCATGTCTCACCCCCCGTGTCTCACCCCCCGTGTCTCACCCCCCGTGTCTCACCCCCCGTGTCTCACCCCCCGTGTCTCACCCACCCCCCGTGTCTCACCCCCCGTGTCTCACCCACCCCGTGTCTCACCCCCCCGTGTCTCTCCCCCCGTGTCTCACCCCCCGCGTCTCACCCACCCCGTGTCTCACCCCCCGTGTCTCACCCCCCGTGTCTCACCTCCCCCGTGTCTCACCCCCCCCGTGTCTCACCCACCCCGTGTCTCACCCCCCCATGTCTCACCACCCGTGTCTCACCCCCCCGTGTCTCACCCCCCGTGTCTCTCCATCTCCCCCCCGTGTCTCACCCCCCGTGTCTCACCCCCCGTGTCTCTCTCTCTGTGTCTCACCCCCCGTGTCTCTCCATCTCACCCCTCGTGTCTCACCCCCCTGTGTCTCTCCCCCCGTGTCTCACCCCTCCTGTCTCACCCACCCCGTGTCTCTCTCACCCCCCGTGTCTCTCTCACCCCCCGTGTCTCTCCCCCCGTGTCTCACCCCCCCCGTGTCTCACCCCCCATGTCTCACCCCCCGTGTCTCACCCCCCCGTGTCTCACCCCCCCGTGTCTCACCCACCCCGTGTCTCACCACCCGTGTCTCACCCCCCGTGTCTCACCCCCCCGTGTCTCACCACCTCGTGTCTCACCACCCGTGTCTCACCCCCCGTGTCTCTCCCCCCGTGTCTCACCCCCCGTGTCTCACCCCCCGTGTCTCTCCCCCCGTGTCTCACCCCCCGTGTCTCACCCACCCCGTGTCTCACCCACCCGGTGTCTCACCCCCCCGTGTCTCACCACCCGTGTCTCACCCCCCGTGTCTCACCACCTCGTGTCTCACCACCCGTGTCTCACCCCCCGTGTCTCTCCCCCCGTGTCTCACCCCCCGTGACTCACCCCCCTTGTCTCTCCCCCCGTGTCTCACCCCCCGTGTCTCACCCCCCGTGTCTCACCCCCCGTGTCTCACCACCCGTGTCTCACCCCCCCGTGTCTCTCCCCCCGTGTCTCACCCCCCGTGTCTCACCCACCCCGTGTCTCACCCCCCATGTCTCACCCCCCTTGTCTCTCCCCCCGTGTCTCTCCCCTCGTGTCTCACCCCCCGTGTCTCTCCCCTCGTGTCTCACCCCCCGTGTCTCACCCCCCGTGTCTGTCCCCCCGTGTCTCACCCCCCGTGTCTCACCCCCCGTGTCTCACCCCCCGTGTCTCACCACCCCCCGTGTCTCACCCCCCGTGTCTCACCCCCCGTGTCTCACCCCCCGTGTCTCTCCCCCCGTGTCTCACCCCCCGTGTCTCACCACCCCCCGTGTCTCACCCCCTGTGTCTCACCCCCCATGTCTCACCCCCCGTGTCTCTCCATCTCACCCCCCTGTCTCACCCCCCACGTGTCTCACCCACCCCGTGTCTCACCCCCCGTGTCTCACCCCGCGTGTCTCACCCAACCCGTGTCTCACCCACCCCATGTCTCACCCCCCGTGTCTCACCCCGCGTGTCTCACCCACCCCGTGTCTCACCCACCCCGTGTCTCTCCCCCCGTGTCTCACCACCCGTGTCTCACCCACCCCGTGTCTCACCCCCCGTGTCTCACCCCCCGTGTCTCACCCCCCCGTGTCTCACCCCCCGTGTCTCACCCCCCGTGTCTCTCTCCCACCTCCCGTGTCTCACCCCCCGTGTCTCACCTCCCGTGTCTCTCTCCCACCCCCCCGTGTCTCTCCCACCCCCCGTGTCTCACCCCCCGTGTCTCACCCCCCGTGTCTCTCCCCCCGTGTTTCACCCCCCGTGTCTCACCCCCCGTGTCTCACCCCCCGTGTCTCTCCCACCCCCCGTGTCTCACCCCCCGTGTCTCACCCCCCATGTCTCACCCCCCGTGTCTCACCCCCCGTGTCTCTCCCCCCGTGTCTCACCCCCCGTGTCTCTCCCACCCCCCGTGTCTCTCTCCCCCCGTGTCTCACCCCCCATGTCTCACCCCCCGTGTCTCCCCCCACATGTCTCACCCCCCGTGTCTCACCCCCCGTGTCTCTCCCCCCGTGTCTCTCCCCCCGTATCTCACCCCCCGTGTCTTACCCACCCCGTGTCTCACCCACCCCGTGTCTCACCCCCCGTGTCTCTCCCCCCGTGTCTCTCCCACCCCCCGTGTCTCACCCCCCGTGTCTCACCCCCCGTGTCTCTCCATCTCACCCCCCGTGTCTCTCCCCCCGTGTCTCACCCCCCGTGTCTCTCCCCCCGTGTGTCTGCATCTCCCCCCCGTGTCTCTCTCACCCCCCGTGTCTCTCCCACCCCCCATGTCTCCCACCCCGTGTCTCACCCACCCCGTGTCTCACCCCCCGTGTCTCACCCCCCGTGTCTCACTCCCCGTGTCTCTCTCTCTGTGTCTCACCCCCCGTGTCTCACCCCCCGTTTCTCTCTCTCTGTGTCTCACCCCCCATGTCTCTCCCCCCGTGTCTCTCTCACCCCCCGTGTCTCACCCACCCCGTGTCTCACCCACCCCGTGTCTCACCCCCCGTGTCTCTCCCCCCGTGTCTCTCCCACCCCCCGTGTCTCACCCCCCGTGTCTCACCCCCCGTGTCTCTCCCCCCGTGTCTCACCTCCCGTGTCTCACCACCCTTGTCTCACCCCCCATGTCTCACCCCCCGTGTCTCTCCATCTCCCACCCCGTGTCTCTCCCACCCCCCGTGTCTCACCCCCCGTGTCTCTCCATCTCACCCCCCGTGTCTCTCCCCCCGTGTCTCACCCCCCGTGTCTCACCCCCTATGTCTCACCCCCCGTGTCTCTCCCCCCGTGTCTCTCCCCCCGTGTGTCTCCATCTCCCCCTCGTGTCTCTCTCACCCCCCGTGTCTCTCCCACCCCCCATGTCTCCCACCCCGTGTCTCACCCACCCCGTGTCTCACCCCCCGTGTCTCACCCCCCGTGTCTCTCCATCTCACCCCCCGTGTCTCACCCCCCGTGTCTCACCCCCCGTGTCTCTCTCTCTGTGTCTCACCCCCCATGTCTCTCCCCCCGTGTCTCTCCCACACCCCGTGTCTCACCCCCCGTGTCTCACCCCCCGTGTCTCACCCACCCCGTGTCTCACCCCCCGTGTCTCTCCATCTCCCCCCCGTGTCTCACCCCCCGTGTCTCACCCCCTGTGTCTCACCCCCCGTGTCTCTCCCCCCGTGTCTCTCCCCCCGTGTCTCACCACCCGTGTCTCACCACCCGTGTCTCACCCCCCGTGTCTCACCCCCCGTGTCTCTCCCCCCGTGTCTCACCCCCCGTGTGTCACCCCCCCGTGTCTCTCCCCCCATGTCTCACCCCCCATGTCTCACCCCCCGTGTCTCACCACCCGTGTCTCACCCCCCGTGTCTCACCCCCCCGTGTCTCTCCCCCCATGTCTCACCCCCCATGTCTCACCCCCCGTGTCTCACCACCCGTGTCTCACCCCCCCGTGTCTCACCCACCCCATGTCTCACCCCCCGTGTCTCACCCCCCGTGTCTCTCCATCTCACCCCCCGTGTCTCTCCCCCCGTGTCTCACCCCCCGTGTCTCACCCCCTATGTCTCACCCCCCGTGTCTCTCCCCCCGTGTCTCTCCCCCCGTGTCTCACCACCCGTGTCTCACCACCCGTGTCTCACCCCCCGTGTCTCTCCCCCCGTGTCTCACCCCCCGTGTCTCTCCCCCCGTGTCTCTCCCCCCGTGTCTCACCCCCCGTGTCTCACCCCCCCGTGTCTCTCCCCCCATGTCTCACCCCCCATGTCTCACCCCCCGTGTCTCACCCCCCGTGTCTCACCCACCCCGTGTCTCACCCCCCGTGTCTCACCCCCCGTGTCTCACCCCCCACGTGTCTCACCCCCCCGTGTCTCACCCCCCGTGTGTCTCTCTCTCTCTGTGTGTGTGTGTAGAAGGGAACTTACTGGCCGTGTTCGTTCCACTCCTGGACGCCGTCTGCACCAACCCGTCGCGCTACGGAGAGCCGGCTCTCCTTACGGCAGCCACGCTCTCCCTCGCCAAGTTCATGACCCTCAGGTGGGTGGGTGGTGGGTGGGTTGGTGGGTGGGTGGGTTGGTGGGTGGGTGGGTTGGTTGTGGGTTGGTGGGTTGGTTGGTGGGTTGGTGGGTTGGTTGGTGGGTTGGTTGGTGGGTTGGTGGGTTGGTGGGTTGGTTGGTGGGTTGGTGGGTTGGTTGGTGGGTTGGTTGGTGGGTTGGTTGGTGGGTTGGTGGGTTGGTTGGTGGGTTGGTTGGTGGGTTGGTTGGTGGGTTGGTGGGTTGGTTGGTGGGTTGGTGGGAGGGTGGGTTGGTGGGAGGGTGGGTTGGTGGGTTGGTTGGTGGGTGGGTGGGTTGGTGGGTGGGTTGGTGGGTTGGTTGGTGGGTTGGTGGGTTGGTTGGTGGGTTGGTGGGTTTGTTGGTGGGTTGGTGAGTTGGTGGGTGGGTTGGTGGGTTGGTTGGTGGGTGGGTTGGTGGGTTGGTTGGTTGGTGGGTTGGTGGGTTGGTTGGTGGGTTGGTGGGTTGGTTGGTGGGTTGGTGGGTTGGTGGGTTGGTTGGTGGGTTGGTTGGTGGGTTGGTGGGTTGGTTGGTGGGTTGGTTGGTGGGTTGGTTGGTGGGTTGGTGGGTTGGTTGGTGGGTTGGTTGGTGGGTTGGTTGGTGGGTTGGTGGGTTGGTTGGTGGGTTGGTTGGTGGGTTGGTGGGTTGGTGGGTTGGTTGGTGGGTTGGTTGGTGGGTGGGTTGGTGGGTTGGTGGGTTGGTTGGTGGGTGGGTTGGTGGGTTGGTTGGTGGGTTGGTGGGTTGGTTGGTGGGTGGGTTGGTGGGTTGGTTGGTGGGTTGGTGGGTTGGTTGGTGGGTTGGTGGGTTGGTTGGTGGGTTGGTGGGTTTGTTGGTGGGTTGGTGGGTTGGTTGGTGGGTGGGTTGGTGGGTTGGTTGGTGGGTTGGTGGGTTGGTTGGTGGGTGGGTTGGTGGGTTGGTTGGTGGGTTGGTGGGTTGGTTGGTGGGTTGGTGGGTTGGTTGGTGGGTTGGTGGGTTGGTTGGTGGGTTGGTGGGTTTGTTGGTGGGTTGGTGAGTTGGTGGGTTGGTTGGTGGGTTGGTGGGTTGGTTGGTGGGTTGGTTGGTGGGTTGGTGGGTTTGTTGGTGGGTTGGTGAGTTGGTGGGTTGGTTGGTGGGTTGGTTGGTGGGTTGGTGGGTTGGTTGGTGGGTTGGTGGGTTGGTTGCTGGGTTGGTGGGTTGGTTGGTGGGTTGGTGGGTGGGTTGGTGGGTTGGTTGGTGGGTTGGTGGGTTGGTTGGTGGGTTGGTTGGTGGGTTGGTTGGTGGGTTGGTTGGTGGGTTGGTTGGTGGGTTGGTGGGTTGGTTGGTGGGTTGGTTGGTGGGTAGGTTGGTGGGTGGGTGGGTTGGTGGGTTGGTTGGTGGGTTGGTTGGTGAGTTGGTTGGTGGGTTGGTTGGTGGGTGGGTGGGTTGGTGGGTGGGTTGGTGGGTTGGTGGTGGGTGGGTGGGTTGGTTGGTTGGTGGGTTGGTTGGTGGGTGCGTGGGTGGGTTGGTGGGTGGGTTGGTGGGTTGGTTGGTGGGTTGGTGGGTGGGTTGGTGGGTGGGTTGGTGGGTGGGTTGGTAGGTGGGTGGGTTGGTAGGTTTTGTGGGTTGGTAGGTGGGTGGGTGGGTTGGTGGGTTGATGGTGGGTGGGTTGGTGGGTGGGTTGGTGAAGACGTTTGGGCCACCCATCGTTGACTGGCGTTTTTGATTGCACCACCCCATCCACCACCCCACCCACCACCCCACCCACCACACCACCCACCCACCACCCACACCACCCACCACACCACCCACCCACCACACCACCCACACCACCCACCCACCACCCCACCCACCCACCGCCCTAGCCCCCAGCTCTGTGAGTCTCGCCTGCGGCTGCTGTTCACGGTGCTGGAGAGAAGTTCCCTGCCGGGCGTCAGAGCCAACACGATGGTGGCCCTGGGCGACCTGGCGTTCAGATTCCCCAACCTGCTGGAGCCGTGGACCGCCCACCTCTACGCCAGGTGGTGGGGGGAGATGGTGGGGGGGGAGATGGTGGGGGGGGGAGATGGTGGGGGGGGAGATGGTGGGGGGGGGGAGATGGGGAGGGAGGGGGGGGGAGATGGGGGTGGGGGGGAGATGGTGGGGGGGGGGAGATGGTGGGGGGGGAGATGGTGGGGGGGGGAGATGGTGGGGGGGGAGATGGTGGGGGGGGAGATGGTGGGGGGGGAGTCCAGGAGAATCCATCTCAATTTTTGTCTCACTCTCTCTGTGTGTCTCTCTGTCTGTGTCTCTGTCTGTGTCTCTCTGTCTGTGTCTCACTCTGTGTCTCACTGTCTCTCTCTCTGTCTGTGTCTCACTCTGTGTCTCACTGTGTGTCTGTCTCTGTCTGTGTCTCACTCTGTGTCTCACTCTGTGTCTCACTGTGTGTCTCTCTCTGTCTCTCTCTGTCTGTCTCTCTCTGTCTGTGTCTCTGTGTCTCACTGTCTCTCTCTCTGTCTGTGTCTCACTCTGTGTCTCACTGTCTGTGTCTCTCTCTGTGTCTCTGTCTGTCTCTGTCCGTGTGTCTCCCCCGTGTCTGCTTAGGCTGAAGGACGACTGCGCCGTGGTGAGGTCTTGCTCCCTGCGAGTGCTCGCTCACCTCGTGGTGAGCGACATGGTGAAGGTACGGGGACACATCTCCAACGTAGCCGCTCTGCTCGTCGACAAGGACCCCTCCATCGCCTCGCAAGCTAGAGCGTTCTTCACGGAGCTCGCAAAGAAGGTGATGGTGGTGGTGGTCGTGGTGGTGGTGGTGGTGGGGGTGATGGTGGTGGTGGTGATGGTGGTGGTGATGGTGGTGGTGATGGTGGTGATGGTGGTGGTGGTGATGGTGATGGTGGTGGTGGGGGTGATGGTGGTGATGGTGGTGGTGATGATGGTGGTGGTGATGGTGGTGGTGATGGTGGTGGTGGTTGATGGGGATGGTGGTGGTGGTGATGGTGGTGGTGGTGGTGATTGTGGTGGTGATGGTGGTGGTGGTGGTGATGGTGGTGGTGGTGGGGGTGATGGTGGTGGTAATGGTGGTGGTGGTGATGGTGGTGGTGGTGATGGTGGTGGTGGTGGTGGTGATGGTGGTGGTGGTGATGGTGGTGATGGTGGTGATGGTGGTGGTGGTGGTGATGGTGGTGGTGGTGGTGATGGTGGTGGTGATGGTGGTGATGGTGGTGGTGGTGGTGATGGTGGTGGTGGTGGTGGTGGTGGTGATGGTGGTGGTGGGGGTGATGGTGGTGGTGGTGATGGTGGTGGTGATGGTGGTGGTGGTGATTGTGGTGGTGGTGGTGATGGTGGTGGTGGGGGTGATGGTGGTGGTGGTGGGGGTGATGGTGGTGGTGGTGGTGGTGATGGTGGTGATGGTGGTGGTGGTGGTGGTGATGGTGGTGGTAATGGTGGTGGTGGGGGTGATGGTGGTGGTGGTGGTGATGGTGGTGGTGGTGATGGTGGTGATGGTGGTGGTGGTGGTGGTGATGGTGGTGGTGGGGGTGGTGATGGTGGTGGTGGTGGTGGTGATGGTGGTGACGGTAGTGGTGGTGGGGGTGGTGGTGATGGTGATGGTGGGGGTGGTGATGGTGGTCGTGGTGGTGGTGATGATGGTGGTGATGGTGGTGGTGCTGGTGGTGGTGCTGGTGGTGGTGATGGTGGTGGTGGTGATGATGATGGTGGTGGTGGTGATGGTGGTGGTGGTGGTGATGATGATGATGATGGTGTTGATAGTGATGATGATGTTGTTGTTGCTGCTACAGGACAACGCTTTGCCAGGCTGTGTGATGATGATGTTGATAGTGATAGTGATGATGTTGTTGTTGCTACAGTACAACGTTCTGCCAGGCTGTGTGATGATGATGTTGATAGTGATGGTGATGATGTTGATAGTGATGATGATGATGTTGATAGAGATGGTGATGATGTTGTTGTTGTTGCTGCTACAGGACAACGCTTTGACAGGCTATGTGATGATGATGTTGATAGTGATGGTGATGATGTTGTTGTTGTTGTTGCTACAGTACAACGCACTGCTAGACTGTGTGATGATGATGTTGATAGTGATGGTGATGATGTTGTTGTTGCTGCTACAGGACAACGCTTTGACAGGCTGTGTGATGATGATGTTGATAGTGATGTTGTTGTTGTTGCTGCTACAGGACAACGCTTTGACAGGCTGTGTGATGATGATGTTGATAGTGATGGTGATGATGGTGTTGTTGTTGTTGCTACAGTACAACGCTTTGACAGGCTGTGTAATGATGATGTTGATAGTGATGGTGATGATGTTGTTGTTGCTGCTACAGTACAACGCTGTGACAGGCTATGTAATGATGATGATGATGTTGTTGTTGTTGATAGTGATGATGTTGTTGATAGTGATGATGTTGTTGTTGCTGCTACAGGATAACGCTTTGACAGGCTATGTAATGATGATGTTGATAGTGATGGTGATGATGATGTTGTTTTTGTTGCTGTTGTTGTTGCTGCTACAGGACAACGCTCTGTACAACGCCTTGCCAGACATTGTGAGCCGCCTCTCCGATCCAGAGGAGGGGATTGCAGAGGAACCATTCCACACCGTCATGCGGTGAGCGGTGGTGGTGGTGGTGGTGATGGTGGTGGTGATGGTGATGGTGGTAGTGGTGATGGTGAGTGAGTGAGTGGTGGTGGTGTGGTGGTAGTGGTGGGGTCGTGGTGGTGGTGAGTGGGTTGGTGGTGAGTGGGGTGGTGGTGATGGGGAGCGGTGGTGGTGGTGGTAGTGATGGGGAGCGGTGTTGTTGTAGTAGTAGTGGTGGTGTTGTAGTGGTGGTGGTGGTGAGTGGGGTGGTGGTGATGGGGAGCGGTGGTGTTGTAGTGGTGGTGGTGTTGTAGTGGTGGTTGGTGGTGGTGGTGAGTGGGGTGGTGGTGATGGGGAGCGGTGATGTTGTAGTGATGGTGGTGATGGGGAGCGGTGGTGTTGTAGTGGTGGTGTTGTAGTGGTGGTGGTGGTGAGTGGGGTGGTGGTGATGGGGAGCGCTGGTGTTGTAGTGGTGGTGGTGTTGTAGTGGTTGTGGTGGTGATGGTGAGTGGGGTGGTGGTGATGGGGAGCGCTGGTGTTGTAGTGGTGGTGGTGGTGAGTGGGGTGGTGGTGATGGGGAGCGGTGATGTTGTAGTGGTGGTGGTGATGGTGATGTTGTAGTGGTGGTGGTGATGGTGGTGTTGTAGTGGTGGTGGTGGTGAGTGGGGTGGTGGTGATGGTGAGCAGTGGTGTTGTAGTGGTGGTGGTGGTGATGGTGAGTGGGGTGGTGGTGATGGGGAGCGGTGGTGCAGCGGTTAGCGCTATGAACCCGGCGACCCGGGTTCGATTCCCGCTCACGGCCAACGGCACCAGTGATGGCGATTATCTGAACCGGTCCTGGGCCTCCCCTAGGTCAGCTGGGCCTCAAATGAGTAGCTGGTGTAGCGGTGCGTCGTGAACATCGCCACTGGGGAGACAAAGGCGGCCGGGCGTGGTTGCTGGCCACCCACTCCCTCGTGTAGCCGTTCCGGCCTTCACAGGGTGCTGCTCGCTAACACCACTTGCCCCTACAGTCTGTTGAGGCTATACGGGGAACTTTGTCTTTGTAATGGTGGTGATGATGATGAGTTGGTGTAATAATAATGGTGGTGGAGGTGGTGATGATGGTGGTGATGGTGGTGATGGTGGTGGTGGTAGTGATGGTGGTGGTGATGGTGGTGGTGGTAGTGATGGTGGTGATGGTGGTGATGGTGGTGATGGTGGTGCTGAGTTAGGTGGTGGTGAGTGGTGTGGTGGTGATGATGATGATGATGGCGGTGGTGAGTGGCGGTGGTGGTGATGATGGTGGTGGTGATGGTGGTGGTGATGGTGGTGGTGATGATGGTGGTGGTGATGGTGGTGGTGATGGTGGTGATGGTGGTGGTGTGGTGGTGGTAATGGTGGTGATGGTGATGGTGGAGGTGGTGGTGGTGATGGTGGTGTTGGTGATGGTGGTGATGGTGGTGATGATGGTGATGGTGGTGGTGATGGTGGTGGTGGTGATGGTGGTGATGGTGGTGGTGGTGATGGTGGTGGTGGTGGTGATGGTGGTGGTGATGGTGATGGTGGTGGTGATGATGGTGGTGATGGTGGAGGTGGTGATGGTGATGATGGCGATGATGGTGGTGGTGATGGTGGTGATGGTGGTGATGGTGCAGGCAGCTGTTCAGCTACATCCAGAAGGACCGCCAGGTGGAGAGTTTGGTGGAGAAGCTTTGCCATCGCTTCCGGACCACCAGGTGATGGACAACACCAACACCATCAACATCATCATCAACACCATCATCAACATCATCATCGTCACCACCATCATCAACATCATCATCAACACCATCAACATCATGATCAACACCATCATCAACATCATCATCATCAACACCATCAACAACACCATCATCATCACTACCATCACCACCAACACCATCCCCATCATCATCATCACCATCATCATCAACACCACCATCATCATCACTACCATCATCATCAACACCATCATCAACACCTTCATCATCACCATCATCAACACCATCATCAACACCACCATCATCATCACTAACATCATCATCAACACCATCAACAACACCATCATCACCATCATCATCAACACCACCATCATCAACACCATCATCAACACCATCATCACCATCAACAACACCATCATCAACATCATCACCATCATCAACAACATCATCACCATCATCAACACCATCACCATCATCACCACCATCATCAACACCATCAACAACACCATCATCAACATCACCATCATCAACAACATCATCACCATCATCACCAACACCACCATCAACACCATCAACACCATCATCATCATCATCAACACCACCATCATCAACATCATCATCACCAACACCATCATCAACATCATCAACACCATCATCATCAACACCATCAACACCATCATCAACACTATCATCATCATCACCATCAACACCACCACCATCAACACCACCACCATCAACACCATCATCATCACCATCATCAACACTACCAACACCATCACCAACACCATCACCACCATCATCAAAACCATCATGACCACTACCATCACCATCATCACCTTCATCACCACCATCATCACCACCATCAGCACCACCATCATCAACACCATCAACACCATCACCACCATCATCGACACCATCAACACCATCACCACCATCATCGACACCATCACTACCACCACCACCATCACCACCATCATCACCACCATCATCAACACCATGAACACCATCACCACCATCACCACCATCATCAACACCATCATCAACACCATCATCAACACCATCATCACCATCATCAACACCATCAACACCATCATCACCATCATCAACATCATCACCACAATCATCAACACCATCATCAACACCATCAACATCATCACCACCATCATCAACACCACCACCGCCATCAACACCACCACCATCATCAACACCATCAACACCATCATCAACTCCATCACTGCCATCATCACCACCATCATCAACACCATGAACACCATCACCACCATCATCAACACCATGAACACCATCACCACCATCATCAACACCATCATCAACACCATCAACATCATCACCACCATCATCAACACCATCACCACCATCATCAACACCATCATCACCATTATCAACACCATCACCACCATCATCAACACCATCAACATCATCACCACCATCATCAACACCATCATCAACACCATCATCAACACCACCATCAACACCATCATCAACACCATCAACACCATCATCAACACCATCACTACCATCACCGCCATCATCGACACCATCACCGCTATCATCGATACCATCATCAACACCATCATCAACACCGTCATCACCATCATCACCATCATCAACACCATCATCACCACCATCATCAACACCATCACCACCATCATCAACACCATCAACATCACCACCATCA
>NW_022638451.1:17500-30358 GCF_010993605.1 Petromyzon marinus
CTAGCCTGTGGGTCTCTGTGCGAGTTCTTCTGTGTGAGGTTCATGATGATGATGATCCAGGTTCTGCTGAATGAGCTTCTGATGATGCTGGTTGGTCGCCGATGACGATGTTGCTGATGACGCTGATTATGCTGTTGGTGATATTGAAGATGCTGATCATGCTGCTGATGACGATGTGTCTGATGGTGATGATTATGCTGTTGATGATGATGTTGTTGATGTTGCTGATGATTGATATTGCTGATGCAGGCTCTGCTGGATGAGCTGGAGGAGCGGCTGGACCTGGCCCACAGGAAGGGTCTGGAAGAAGGGGGGCAGCCCCCACCCCTGTCCCCCTCGCGGCCCCTCCCCCACAGTCAAGAGGGGGAGGAGGAGGAGGGGGGGAGGGGCAGCAAAGCAGCCAGATCCGGTGAGTGGTGGTGGACGTTCATCGCCTCGCCAGGCCTGGTGGGTTGTGGGTGAGTGGGTGGGTGGTTGGGTGAGTTGGTGAGTGGGTGGGTAGATGAGTAAGTGGGTGGATGAGTGGGTGGGTGTGGGTGGATGGATGAGTGGGTGGATGAGTGGGTGGGTGGATGAGTGGGTGGGTGGGTGGATGAGCGGATGGGTGGATAAGTGGGTGGTTGAGTGAGTGGGTGGATGAGTGGGTGGGTGGATGAGCGGATGGGTGGATGAGTGTGTGGGTGGATGAGTAGGTGGGTGGATGAGCGGATGGGTGGATGAGTTGGTAGATGAGTGGGTGGATGAGTGTGTGGGTGGGTGGTTGGGTGAGTGGGTGGGTGGGTGAGTGGATGGATGAGTGGCTGGGTGAGTGGTTGGGTGAGTGGTTGGGTGAATGGATGAGTGGGTGAGTTGGTAGACGAGTGGGTGGGTGGATGAGCAGGTGGGTGGCTGAGTGGCTGGCTGAGTGCTCCCCTCTGTCGCCCCCCCCGCCCACCCCTCCTCCCGCCAGGTCACCGTGCCCGCCCCCACAAGCCTCGGCAACGGCGCGCGGCGCTGGAGTGGGACAGCGACCTGGAGAACACCCCACCGCTGAGGACGCGGGGGGAGGGGCCGGCGTCTCGGGGGGCGAGGGGAGGGGCCACCCCCTCCGGCCCCGCCCGGCGAAGTCAGAGGACGCCGAGGGACGAAGGTACAGAGGGTGCCTTGTTGTGCCACTCATGAAAGTGTAGCGACGACATTGACACACTCCTCCCGATGTGTATCGCCGTATTGAAGACCCGTTCACTTGACATCGCGAACATTCCCGGGGCCACCGGTCCCTTCACACTCACAGCTGACTCCCCCCGTCATTACCTCCCGTGGCCACCGGTCCCTTCGCACTCACAGCTGACTCCCCCTGTCATTACCTCCCGTGGCCACCGGTCCCTTCACACTCACAGCTGACTCCCCCTGTCATTACCTCCCGTGGCCACCGGTCCCCTCACTCATAGCTGACTCCCCTGTTATTACCTCCCGTGGCCACCAGTCCCTTCACACTCACAGCTGACTCCCCCTGTCATTATCTCCTCGTGACCACCGGTCCCTTCACTCACAGCTGACTCCACCTGTCATTACCTCCCGTGGCCACCAGTCCCTTCACACTCACAGCTGACTCCACCTGTCATTACCTCCTCGTGACCACCAGTCCCTTCACACTCACAGCTGACTCCCCCTGTCATTACCTCCTCGTGACCACCAGTCCCTTCACACTCACAGCTGACTCCACCTGTCATTACCTCCCGTGGCCACCGGTCCCTTCGCACTCACAGCTGACTCCCCCTGTCATTACCTCCCGTGGCCACCGGTCCCCTCACTCATAGCTGACTCCCCTGTCATTACCTCCCGTGGCCACCGGTCCACTCACACTCACAGCTGACTCCCCCTGTCACTACCTCCTCTGGCCACCGGTCCCTTGGCACTCACAGCTGACTCCCCCTGTCATTATCTCCTCGTGACCACCAGTCCCTTCACACGCACAGCTGACTCCCCCTGTCATTACCTCCCGTGGCCACCGGTCCCTTCACACTCACAGCTGACTCCCCCTGTCATTACCTCCCGTGGCCACCGGTCCCTTCACACTCACAGCTGACTCCCCCTGTCATTACCTCCCGTGACCACCGGTCCCTTCACACTCACAGCTGACTCCCCTGTCATTACCTCCCGTGGCCACCGGTCCCTTCACACTCACAGCTGACTCCCCCTGTCATTACCTCCCGTGGCCACCGGTCCCTTCACACTCACAGCTGACTCCCCCTGTAATTACCTCCCGTGGCCACCGGTCCCTTCACACTCACAGCTGACTCCCCCTGTCATTACCTCCCGTGGCCAGCGGTCCCTCCACACGCACAGCTGACTCCCCCTGTCATTACCTCCCGTGGCCACCGGTCCCTTCACACTCACAGCTGACTCCCTCTGTCATTACCTCCCGTGGCCACCGGTCCCCTCACTCATAGCTGACTCCCCTGTCATTACCTCCCGTGGCCACCGGTCCCCTCACTCACAGCTGACTCCCCCTGTCATTACCTCCCGTGGCCACCGGTCCCTTCACACTCACAGCTGACTCCCCCTGTCATTACCTCCAGTGGCCACCAGTCACTTCACTCACAGCTGACTCCCCCTGTCATTACCTCCCGTGGCCACCGGTCCCTTCACACTCACAGCTGACTCCCCCTGTCATTACCTCCAATGGCCACCGGTCCCTTCACACTCACAGCTGACTCCCCCTGTCATTACCTCCCGTGGCCACCGGTCCACTCACACTCACAGCTGACTCCCCCTGTCATTATCTCCTCGTGACCACCAGTCCCTTCACACTCACAGCTGACTCCCCCTGTCATTACCTCCCATGGCCAGCGGTCCCTTCACACCCACAGCTGACTCCCCCTGTCATTACCTCCCGTGGCCACCGGTCCCTTCACACTCACAGCTGACTCCCCTGTCATTACCTCCCGTGGCCACCGGTCCCCTCACTCATAGCTGACTCCCCTGTCATTACCTCCCGTGGCCACCGGTCCACTCACTCACAGCTGACTCCCCCTGTCATTATCTCCTCGTGACCACCGGTCCCTCCACACGCACAGCTGACTCCCCCTGTCATTACCTCCTCTGGCCACCGGTCCCTTGGCACTCACAGCTGACTCCCCCTGTCATTACCTCCCGTGGCCACCGGTCCCTTCACACTCACAGCTGACTCCCCCTGTCATTACCTCCCATGCCCACCGGTCCCTTCACACCCACAGCTGACTCCTCCTGTCATTACCTCCCGTGGCCACCGGTCCACTCACTCACAGCTGACTCCCCCTGTCATTATCTCCTCGTGACCACCAGTCCCTTCACACGCACAGCTGACTCCCCCTGTCATTACCTCCCGTGGCCACCGGTCCCTTCACACTCACAGCTGACTCCCCCTGTCATTACCTCCCGTGGCCTCCGGTCCCCTCACTCACAGCTGACTCCCCTGTCATTACCGCCCGTGGCCACCGGTCCCCTCACTCACAGCTGACTCCCCTGTCATTACCTCCCGTGGCCACCGGTCCCTTCACACTCACAGCTGACTCCCCCTGTCATTACCTCCCGTGGCCACCGGTCCCTTCACACTCACAGCTGACTACCCCTGTCATTACCTCCCGTGGCCACCGGTCCCTTCACACTCACAGCTGACTCCCCCTGTCATTACCTCCCGTGGCCACCAGTCCCTTCACACTCACAGCTGACTCCCCTGTCATTACCTCCCGTGGCCACCGGTCCCTTGGCACTCACAGCTGACTCCCCCTGTCACTACCTCCCGTGGCCACCGGTCCCTTCGCACTCACAGCTGACTCCCCCTGTCATTACGTCCCGTGGCCACCGGTCCCTTCACACTCACAGATGACTCCCCCTGTCATTACCTCCAGTGGCCACCAGTCACTTCACTCACAGCTGACTCCCCCTGTCATTACCTCCCGTGGCCACTGGTCCCTTCACACTCACAGCTGACTCCCCCTGTAATTGCCTCCCGTGGCCACCGGTCCCTTCACACTCACAGCTGACTCCCCCTGTCATTACCTCCCGTGGCCACCGGTCCCTTCGCACTCACAGCTGACTCCCCCTGTCATTACCTCCCGTGGCCACCGGTCCACTCACACTCACAGCTGACTCCCCCTGTCATTACCTCCCGTGGCCACCGGTCCACTCACACTCACAGCTGACTCCCCCTGTCATTATCTCCTCGTGACCACCAGTCCCTTCACACTCACAGCTGACTCCCCCTGTCACTACCTCCTCTGGCCACCGGTCCCTTGGCACTCACAGCTGACTCCCCCTGTCATTACCTCCCGTGGCCAGCGGTCCCTTCACACCCACAGCTGACTCCCCCTGCCATTGCCTCCCGTGGCCACCGGTCCCTTCACACTCACAGCTGACTCCCCCTGTCATTATCTCCTCGTGACCACCAGTCCCTTCACACTCACAGCTGACTCCCCCTGTCACTACCTCCTCTGGCCACCGGTCCCTTGGCACTCACAGCTGACTCCCCCTGTCATTACCTCCCGTGGCCAGCGGTCCCTTCACACCCACAGCTGACTCCCCCTGCCATTGCCTCCCGTGGCCACCGGTCCCTTCACACTCACAGCTGACTCCCCCTGTCATTACCTCCCGTGGCCACCGGTCCCTTCACACTCACAGCTGACTCCCCCTGTCACTACCTCCTCTGGCCACCGGTCCCTTGGCACTCACAGCTGACTCCCCCTGTCATTACCTCCCATGGCCACCGGTCCCTTCACACTCACAGCTGACTCCCCCTGTCATTACCTCCCGTGGCCACCAGTCCCTTCACACTCACAGCTGACTCCCCCTGTCATTACCTCCAATGGCCACCGGTCCCTTCACACTCACAGCTGACTCCCCCTGTCATTACCTCCCGTGGCCACCGGTCCACTCACTCACAGCTGACTCCCCCTGTCATTATCTCCTCGTGACCACCAGTCCCTCCACACGCACAGCTGACTCCCCCTGTCATTACCTCCCGTGGCCACCAGTCCCTTCACACTCACAGCTGACTCCCCCTGTCATTACCTCCCGTGGCCACCGGTCCCTTCACACTCACAGCTGACTCCCCCTGTCATTACCTCCCGTGGCCACCGGTCCCTTCACACCCACAGCTGACTCCCCTTGTCATTACCTCCCGTGGCCACCGGTCCACTCACTCACAGCTGACTCCCCCTGTCATTACCTCCCGTGGCCACCGGTCCCTTCACACTCACAGCTGACTCCCCCTGTCATTACCTCCCGTGGCCACCAGTCCCTTCACACTCACAGCTGACATCCCTGTCATTACCTCCCGTGGCCACCAGTCCCTTCACACGCACAGCTGACTCCCCTGTCATTACCTCCCGTGGCCACCGGTCCCTTCACTCACAGCTGACTCCCCCTGTCATTACCTCCCGTGGCCACCAGTCCCTTCACACTCACAGCTGACTCCCCTGTCATTACCTCCCGTGGCCACCGGTCCCTTCACACTCACAGCTGACTCCCCCTGTCATTACCTCCCATGGCCACCGGTCCCTTCACACTCACAGCTGACTCCCCCTGTCATTACCTCCCGTGGCCACCGGTCCCTTCACACTCACAGCTGACTCCCCCTGTCATTACCTCCCGTGGCCACCGGTCCCTTCACACTCACAGCTGACTCCCCCTGTCATTACCTCCCGTGGCCACCGGTCCCTTCACACTCACAGCTGACTCCCCCTGTCATTACCTCCCGTGGCCACCGGTCCCTTCACACTAACAGCTGACTCCCCCTGTCATTACCTCCCGTGGCCACCAGTCCCTTCACACTCACAGCTGACTCCCCCTGTCATTACCTCCAATGGCCACCAGTCCCTTCACACTCACAGCTGACTCCCCCTGTCATTACCTCCCTTGGCCACCGGTCCCTTCGCACTCACAGCTGACTCCCCCTGTCATTACCTCCCGTGGCCACTGGTCCACTCACACTCACAGCTGACTCCCCCTGTCATTATCTCCCGTGGCCACTGGTCCACTCACACTCACAGCTGACTCCCCTGTCATTACCTCCCGTGGCCACCGGTCCCTTCACACTCACAGCTGACTCCCCCTGTCATTACCTCCCTTGGCCACCGGTCCCTTCACACTCACAGCTGACTCCCCCTGTCATTACCTCCCGTGGCCACTGGTCCCTTCACACTCACAGTTGACTCCCCCTGTCATTACCTCCCTTGGCCACCGGTCCCTTCACACTCACAGCTGACTCCCCCTGTCATTACCTCCTCGTGACCACCAGTCCCTTCACACTCACAGCTGACTCCCCCTGTCATTACCTCCCGTGGCCACCGGTCTGTTCACACTCACAGCTGACTCCCCCTGTCATTATTTCCTCGTGACCACCAGTCCCTTCACACTCACAGCTGACTCCCCCTGTCGTTACCTCCCATGGCCACCGGTCCGTTCACACTCACAGCTGACTCCCCCTGTCATTACCTCCCGTGACCACCGGTCCCTTCACACTCACAGCTGATTCCCCTGTCATTACCTCCCGTGACCACCGGTCCCTTCACACTCACAGCTGATTCCCCCTGTCGTTACCTCCCGTGGCCACCGGTCCCTTCACACTCACAGCTGACTCCCCCTGTCATTACCTCCCGTGGCCACCGGTCCCTTCACACTCACAGCTGACTCCCCCTGTCATTACCTCCCGTGGCCACCGGTCCCTTCACACTCACAGCTGACTCCCCTGTCATTACAAAAGTATGGAAAAAGGTGCTTCATACCCTTTCTGGCAATAAAACAGCAGGTGTTCAAACGGCAAATACAAACCGTTTCACTGCAAGGAATCAAGTTACTGTCATTAATAAAAATACGGAGCGTGTTTTTGCTTCCATGTCCACCACAAGCGTCGTGCGTGTGGTTAGTCACGATTCCCCTGCAAAGGGCCTTAGCGTGGAGTCCCGTTGTTTTATTGCCAGGAAGGGGTCAAAAACCTCTCATTTCCTCATACAGCGGTTGGGTTCACAAAGTCCCCGGGTCACGCTGTGTGGTTCCCAATGCCCGGGTTCGTAACGTCCGGGTTCACAGTGGTCGGGTTAATCACGGGCGAGGTTCGTAATGGCCGGGTTCATGGTGGTCGGGTTAATCACGGGTGAGGTTCATAATGGCCGGGTTCATGGTGGTCGGGTTAATCACGGGTGAGGTTCGTAATGGCCGGGTTCATGGTGGCCGGGTCATGCTGTGTGGTTCATAGCGGCCTCCTACACACCGCCACCTCTTCTGCCTCCACCTCCTCCACCACCACCACCACCACCTTCACCTCTTCTCTGTCGCCCACAGCACAACCTCGTTACACGGAGGAGGAGCAGGAAGACGGCAGCAGCGACGACGACTCAACGGATTCATCGATGCCTCCTCCGCCTCCTCCACCTACTCGAAGCAAGAACCCCGCTCAGCCAAGAGCTGGGCGACGAGGCGGTGGAGGAGGAGGAGGCGGCAAGACGTCGGTCAGCGCCAGGATCCAGCGCAAGTGAAGGAATCCACGGTGGGGGTGGCAGCGTGCCACGGATCTCGTAGTGCCTGGGTTCGAGCCCTGTGTCTGAGTCTCTCTCTCTCCGAGTCTCTCTCAGAGGGGGTGTCGCTTGTTGATTTGTAGCCAAAACGTTTTGTGTTCAAATAAAATCGTCTTTAAACGTATGAACTCATGTTTTTATTTTCTTCTTCAAGCAACCGACGACAATCAACAACGGTAAACCAAGGGACTGCACAAACAAGACAAAGCTCCCCCGTGTAGCCTCTAGCAGGCTGTAGGGACAAGAGCTATTTGCGAATAGCAACAGCAGCGCATATGATGACTGGCACTTGCACACACAGTGCGCTAACCACTGCACCACCGCTCCCCACACTCACACAGTGTGCTAACCACTGCACCACCGCTCCCCACACAGACTCACCAGACAGAGACCCACAGATTCACCACACATAGAGATCCACAGATTCACCACACACAGATCCACAGATTCACCACGCAGAGACCCACAGATTAACCACGCAGAGACCCACAGACTCACCACACAGAGACCTACAGATTTACCACACACAGAGACCCACAGACTCACCACACAGAGACCCACAGACTCACCACACAGAGACCCACAGACTCACCACACAGCGACCCACAGACTCACCACACAGAGTTAGTTCATAGTTCCATTTATTTTGGTATAGCCCTGTGAGCCATTGGCTCTTGAATCGGGTGCAACCTCAACAAACAAAAAACATGATCAAGAAAACATCTTAAAGTAACTTTGTGTGATTGTGCAAACAGAAAATCCAGGAAAAAAACATCTAAATATTCCTGAAATAGCACCGTACACCAACGCTGTGTGCAAAAATCCCAGTGGGATGCAAGTCAAACAAAAACAACAACCACAAGACAACTAAGATTAAGGCCATCAGTCTAACTCCGTACTACAATAAACAAAAACATGGCCAAACCAAAAAAAACGTTTTCGAAATCACCAAAATAAAGCTATTAATGCAATGTAACAGTGATCATAGGGACTGTGACCGAACTTTTAACAATAAACTACATAAATAACATGTAACACCAAACCCTAGAGCCATAGCTGGCTGCATGAGTCACTCCACAAACAACAGGAGCATCAGTCGGAGCATCACATTTTTCAAGGCACCTTTAAGATCAGCACACTAAATCAAAATATAGTTAATACTTTGCAGTGGTCATCCGGAACGAAACATTTTATTTTATTTTGGGCCACTGAATAGCAGTGGCAGCTATGGGTGTACAACTCCTCTAGAGCAGTTTTGAGTGAAGATCTCATAGGTAGTGATTCAAGTTGCAGTTTATTGGCAATAGCATTTCAGACCCTGGGGGCATCAATAGTAAAGGCCCTTCCTCCGGATTTTGTACGGCAATAGGGAATGTGAAGCTGGTAAATGAGCGAAGACCTGAGGTCAAATTTGTTCTTTGAAACAGAGAGGAGATCCAGCAGGTAGTCTGTGGATTTTTTTGTAAGTACATCGTTAATAAATAATATCTTGTGCACAAGCCGTCGAACATTAAGAGATGTTAAGTTTGACCCAATGTAGAGATCACAGTGGTGAGTCCTATATGGGCAGTTCAATGCAAATCTTAAGGCCGAGTGATAGATGGAATCAAGCTTCTTCAGTACATTACTTGGGGCTGATTTATACACGATATCACAGTAATCAAGTAGAGCCAGTATGGTAGCTTTTATCAATTCCAAACGGAGCATTGGGGGGAAGCAGTGCTTGTGTCGATACAGAAAACCAATTTTCTTTGTCTTTTTACCAATGTAATCAATGTGATCTTCAAAATTCAGTTTTGAATCCAGGATGACCCCAAGATACTTATAGATCTTGACTTGCTCTATTTGATAATTATTCAAGGAATGTAATTGGGGAAAAATAACTTCCTGCTTTAGTCCCGTTGAGAAGCATAGCACCTTGGTTTTGGAGGTATTCAGGACTAGGTTAAGAGCAACTAGCTGATGTTGTAGTTTGTTGAAATGACCCTGTCGCTTGGCAATCACGTCATCCGGAGAGCGGCCAGCAGTAATCAGTATCGTGTCATCTGCAAACAGATTTACCCTGGAATGATCCAGGTCAGTGCCCAAGTCATTGACATAAAGAGAGAACAAGAGGGGGCCGAGGATGGAACCCTGTGGAACCCCTTTTGTTATCTTAACACTGTTTGACCTCCAACCATCTGTGACTACAGTTTGGGTGTGGGAAAAGAGGTAATTTTGTAACCATTTTACTGTGTTTTCGGAAAAACCGAGGCAACTTAGTTTACTAAGCAGGGTGTTGTGGGCTACTGTATCAAAAGCTTTGGACAGGTCAAGAAAAAGACAGGCACAGTACTGCTTATTATCAAGGCTATTGTAAATTTGATTCAGAGAGTCTAATGCAGCAGATGTGGTGCTGAATTTTTTTTTCGGAACCTAGATTGTTTTAGATGTAGTAGATTGTTGGTGGACAGGAAACTGCTAATTTGGTAGTTCAATAATCTAAAAAAAAAAATCATCAATGGGGACAAAATTGAGATAGGTCGGTAGATATTGGGATCATCTTTAGGGCCCCCTTTGTGAAGTGGACGGACATAGGAATGTTTCCATTCTAGAGGAACTGATGCTTCTTTGATGGACAGATTGAAAATATGGGCTATAGGTTTGTATATTATGTGACCAGCAGTTAGTAGAGCAAAGACGGGAAAACTATCTGCTCCGGTAGAGGAGGACACTTTGAGGTAGGAAAGTTGTTTCAGAACATTACTTTCGTGGATTGGCTGGAAACTAAATTCGTTTAATGTTTGGACAGGTGTTGGAATTTGCATGAGCAGGGGTGACTCCCAATACATTATCAAAAAGATTACCAGCTTTCTGAAAAATGAAGGTTAAAATTGTCAACTATTTTTTTTGAGATCTGAAAAATATTCCCCATTTCGGTTAAGCTCAATGGGCAGATTGTCTGTTTTGGATGCCTTTTCGATACATTTGATTGTTTTTCCAAAAAACCCTGGCATTTCCATGTGATTCCAGGAGCGTGGAGGAAAAGTAGGCATTTTTTGCATGCCTGATTTTCTTGATGCATCTATTCCTTAAAATCCTGTATTCTAGCCAGCCATTGACCAAATTACTTTTCTGAGCACATGCCCAAGCCTTGTCCCTAGTTTTCATGAGCTTTGTAATCAAAGGATCAAACCATGGTGGGCGGTTATCTTTAGTTTTAAATCTAACCAACGGAGCATGTTTGTTAAGAATTTGGAGAAACGTGTACCTGAAGGTCTCCCAAGCCGTAGTCAGGTTGGGGATACCACAGACCTTGTCAATATCCGAGTGAAGCACATCATTAGTAAATGCCTGAGTGCTGAAGTGCCTCAAAGAGAGCTTCTCAACAATTTAAGGGGGGGCTTTGGGTCCGGCTGATGATCTCACCCCAAAAATGAAGGAGTGATCACTAAGGTTATTACCCAGAACACCAGTCAGTGCGAAATTGTGAGGGGCATTTGTCAATAGGACGTCAAGCAGAGTTGACTGTCCCGGATTTTTTAGGTTGGGTCTTGTGGGGACATTTATTAATTGCTGAGACCCACAGACTCACCACACAGAGACCCACAGACTCACCACAGAGACCCACAGACTCACCACACAGAGACCCATAGTCTCACCACGCAGAGACCCACAGACTCGTAAAGAAACCCACAGACTTACCACACACAGAGACCCACAGACTCACCACACAGAGACCCATAGACTCACCACACAGAGACCCACAGACTCACCACACGGAGACCCACATATTCACCACACAGAGACCCACAGACTCACCACATAGCGACCCAAAGACTCACGACACGGAGACCCACAGACTCACCACACAGACACCCACAGACTCACCACACAGAGACCCACAGACTCACCACACAGAGACCCACAGACTCACCACACAGAGACCCACACTCACCACACAGAAACCTACAGATTCACCACACACAGAGACCCATAGACTCACCACACAGGGACCCATAGTCTCACCACGCAGAGACCCACAGACTAATAAAGAAACCCACAGAATTACCACACACAGAGACCCACAGACTCACCACAGAGACCCAAAGACTCACCACACAGAGACCCATAGACTCACACACAGATACCCATAGACTCACCACACAGACTCACCACACAGAGACCCATAGATTCACCACACAGAGACCCACAGACTCACCACGCAGAGACCCACAGACTCATAAAGAAACCCACAGACTCACCACACACAGAGACCTACAGACTCACCACAGAGACCCACAGACTCACCACACAGAGACCCATAGGCTCATACTCTTTGATTTTATTCGGTAAAGTCACGTAGGTAAAACGAATTAAAATTAAATAAAATAAACAATTACAACACGATGTTTCGGAGGCAACGCAAGCTTCCGTCTTCAGGTAGGACCAGTCACAGCCAAAATCGCTGCACCCATAGACTCACCATACAGATTCACCACAGAGACCCACAGACTCACCACACAGAGACCCATAGACTCATCACACAGAGACACACAGACTCGCCACACAGAGACCCACAGACTTGCCACACAGAGACCCACAGACTCACCACGCAGAGACCCACAGACTCACCAGACAGAGACCCACAGTCTCACCACACAGAGTTAGTTCATAGTTCCATTTATTTGGTATAGCCCTGTGAGCCATTCGGCTCTTGAATCGGGTGCAACCGCAACATACCAAAGAACATGAACAAGAAAACATCTTAAAGTGATTATGTGACTGTGCAAACAGAAAATCCAGGAAAAAAATAAATCTAAATATTCCTGAAATAGCACCGTACACCAACGCTGCGTGCAAAAATCACAGTGGGATGCAAGTCAAATAACAACAACAACCACAAGACAACTAAGATTAAGGCCATCAGTCTAACTCCGTACTACAATAAACAAAAACATGGCCAAACCAAAAAACGTTTTCGAAATCAAAATCTTTTTCAGAATCAGAATCAGAAAGGGTTTTATTCGCCATGAAAGTTCACACCGACACGGAATTTACTTTGGCAGGATGGTGCATACATTCAACATATAGGAATCTAATATCTTAAATAAGTTTTAAACAGGTCTTACTGTAATCATAAGGGTTAAAAGTCTAACTAACACCAAGGGGCTGAAGTAAATAAAATTGAATAAATATCGAATATAAAATAGCTTTAAGATATAATTTAAAAATAAAAAATACAAATAGGTTAACATAGTTAATATCGGCAAGGTGTCATTATGTAGATAAAATGTTAAAATCAGTGTAAGCCCTTGGCCTTGTTTAACAGGCCAGCAGCAGA
>NW_022638452.1:0-30294 GCF_010993605.1 Petromyzon marinus
AAGCGATTCTAAATTGGTATGCACGTTTCGATTTAAAGCTTTCGCGACTGCAAGGATTCATCTTCTTTGGTTCCTTCGGCAAAGTCACCGACACGTAGAATGAGAATGAAATAAAATAAATTGATGAAATGAAATGAACACGATAAAAATTCTCACGACGTTTCGGCCACAACACAAGCGGCCTTCATCAGGTGAAGGGACGAGACTGTCTGGTAGGACAGCGCTGTTTTATTATTTTATCAAATTATTATTATTTTATTCTCATTCTACGTGACTTTACCGAAAGAACCAAAGAAGAGATATGCAAGTTGTTAGTATTTAAGTCGGTAGTGTAACACACATGGCTCTTTGTTGGTTGACTGTGGCTCAGATGGAGGGGAGGGGAGCAGGAGGATGATGGTTCAGATGGGGAGGGGGAGCAGGAGGATGATGGTTCAGATGAAGGGGAGCAGGAGGATGATGGTTCAGATGGAGGGGAGCAGGAGGATGATGGTTCAGATGGAGGGGAGCAGGAGGATGATGGTTCAGATGGAGGTGGGGGAGCAGGAGGATGATGGTTCAGATGGAGGAGGGGGAGCAGGAGGATGATGGTTCAGATGAAGGGGAGCAGGAGGATGATGGTTCAGATGGAGGGGAGCAGGAGGATGATGGTTCAGATGGAGGGGAGCAGGAGGATGATGGTTCAGATGGAGGGGAGCAGGAGGATGATGGTTCAGATGGAGGTGGGGGAGCAGGAGGTTGATGGTTCAGATGGAGGTGGGGGAGCAGGAGGATGATGGTTCAGATGAAGGGGAGCAGGAGGATGATGGTTCAGATGGAGGGGAGCAGGAGGATGATGGTTCAGATGGAGGGGAGCAGGAGGATGATGGTTCAGATGGAGGTGGGGGAGCAGGAGGATGATGGTTCAGATGGAGGGGAGCAGGAGGATGATGGTTCAGATGGGGAGGGGGAGCAGGAGGATGATGGTTCAGATGGAGGGGAGCAGGAGGATGATGACTCAGATGGAGGTGGGGAGCAGGAGGATGATGGTTCAGATGGGGAGGGGGAGCAGGAGGATGATGGTTCAGATGGGGAGGGGGAGCAGGAGGATGATGGTTCAGATGGAGGGGAGCAGGAGGATGATGGTTCAGATGGGGAGGGGGAGCAGGAGGATGATGGTTCAGATGGGGAGGGGGAGCAGGAGGATGATGGTTCAGATGGAGGGGAGCAGGAGGATGATGGTTCAGATGGGGAGGGGGAGCAGGAGGATGATGACTCAGATGAAGGGGAGCAGGAGGATGATGGTTCAGATGGGGAGGGGGAGCAGGAGGATGATGGTTCAGATGGAGGAGGGGGGAGCGAACAGACGGACTGCTATGGACAGTGGAAGAGGCCGCTTTGTTGTTGCTGCTGCTGCTGTTGTGTTGCGTTACAGAGTCGCCATCCATCCCTCCTCTTTAAACAACCCACCACAACCACCACAACAACCACAACAACAACAACCACCACAACAACAACCACAACTTTCATTATTATTACGACCACAAAATGTAAAATCGTGTTGGCGAACGTCAATGTTGTTCGTTCCACCTTCCCGTCACCCCCTGATCCACCACCCCCCCCCCCCCCTGCTCCACCCCCCCCCCGCTCCACCTCCTCTTCTCTCTCTTCTTTGTTCGATTATCCTCGACGACGAACGACTTTTAATAAATCGTGATTCTGTTCGTCGAGGGTTCGATGCGGCGTTTGGTGTCTGTGGAGGGGGGGTCGTGCTGGTGGTGGTTGTGGTGTCTGTGGTGTGTTGGTGGTTGTGGTGGTGTCTGTGGGGTGGTGGTGGTGGTGGTGTCTGTGGGGTGGTGGTGGTTGTGGTGGTGTCTGTGGGGTGGTGTTGGTGTCTGTGGGGTGGTGGTGGTGTCTGTGGTGTTGGTGTCTGTGGGGTGGTGGTGGTGGTGGTTGTGGTGTCTGTGGGTTGGTGGTGGTGGTTGTGGTGTCTGTGGGTTGGTGGTGATGGTTGTGGTGGTGTCTGTGGGGTGGTGGTGGTGGTTGTGGTGTCTGTGGGTTGGTGGTGATGGTTGTGGTGGTGTCTGTGGGGTGGTGGTGGTTGTGGTAGTGTCTGTGGGGTGGTTGTGGTGGTTGTGCGATGATCTTGCGAATGCATTAAATTATAAACTCAACGGACACCCATCTCACAACAACAACCACCACCACCATCATCGTCATCGTCCGACACAACAACAACGCCAACAACAAACACCACGCGCCTACCCCCTCACACCTACCCCCTGCACAAACCCCCTGCACCTACCCCCTGCAACTACCCCCTCACACCTACCCCTCTTAACTACCCACTGCACAAACCCCCTGCACCTACCCCCCCTCGCACCTACCCCTCACACCTACCCCCTGCACCTACCCCCTCACACCTACCCCTCACACCTACCCCCCTCACACCTACCCCCTCTCACACCTACCCCCTCTCACACCTACCCCCTCTCACACCTACCCCCTCACACCTACCCCCTGCAACTACCCCTCGCACCTACCCCCGGCACCTACCCCCTCGCACCTACCCCTCGCACCTACCCCATCACACCTACCCCCTCGCACCTACCCTCACACCTACCCCCTGCACCAACCCCCTGGACCTACCCCTGCACCTACCCCTCACACCTACCCCTCACACCTACCCCCTCGCACCTACCCTCACACCTACCCCCTGCACCTACCCCCTCACACCTACCCCTCGCACCTACCCCCTCGCACCTACCCCCTCGCACCTACCCCCTCGCACCTACCCCCTCGCACCTACCCCTCGCACCTACCCCATCACACCTACCCCCTGCACCTACCCCTCACACCTACCCCCTGGACCTACCCCTGCACCTACCCCTGCACCAACCCCCTGGACCTACCCCTGCACCTACCCCTCACACCTACCCCCTCACACCTACCCCCTGCACCTACCCCTTGCACCTACCCCCTGCACCTACCCCCTGCACCTACCCCCTCACACCTACCCCCTCACATTTACCCCCTCACACCTACCCCCTCACACCTACCCCCTGCACCTACCCCCCCTCACACCTACCCCCCCCTCACACCAACCCCCCCTCACACCTACCCCCTCACACCTACCCCTCACACCTACCCCTCACACCTACCCCCCTCACACCTACCCCCTGCACCTACCCCTCACACCTACCCCCTGCACCTACCCCCCTCACACCTACCCCCTGCACCTACCCCCTGCACCTACCCCTCACACCTACCCCTCACACCTACCCCTCACACCTACCCCCTGCACCTACCCCCTCACACCTACCCCCCTCACACCTACCCCCTCACACCTACCCCCCTCACACCTACCCCCTGCACCTACCCCCTGCACCTAACCTCCTCACACCTACCCCCTGCACGAACCCCTCACACCTACCCCCTGCACCTACCCCTCACACCTACCCCCTCCACCTACCCCCCTCACACCTACCCCCTGCACCTACCCCCTGCACCTACCCCCCTCACACCTACCCCCTCACACCTACCCCCTCACACCTACCCCCCTCACACCTACCCCCCTCACACCTACCCCCTGCACCTACCCCCTGCACCTACCCCCCTCACACCTAAACCCCTCACAACCTACCCCTGCACCTAACCCCCTCACACCTACCCCCTGCACCTACCCCCTGCACCTACCCCCCTCACACCTACCCCCTGCACCTACCCCCTGCACCTACCCCCCTGCACCTAACCCCTCACACCTACCCCTGCACCTACCCCCTGCACCTACCCCCTGCACCTAACCCCCTCACACCTACCCCCTGCACCTACCCCCTCACACCTACCCCCAGCACCTACCCCTCACAAGCCTACCCCTCACACCTACCCCCTCACACCTACCCCCCTCACACCTACCCCTCACACCTACCCCCTCACACCTACCCCCTCACACCTACCCCTCACACCTACCCCCCTCACACCTACCCCTCACACCTACCCCCTCACACCTACCCCCTGCACCTACCCCCTGCACCTACCCCTCACACCTACCCCTCAACACACTACCCCCTCACACCTACCCCTCACACCTACCCCCTCACACCTACCCCCTCACACCTACCCCCTGCACCTACCCCTCACACCTACCCCCTCACACCTACCCCCTCACACCTACCCCCTCACACCTACCCCCTGCACCTACCCCCTCACACCTACCCCCTCACACCTACCCCTCACACCTACCCCCTCACCACCTACCCCCCTCACACCTACCCCCTCACACCTACCCCCTCGCACCTACCCCCTGCACCTACCCCCTCACACCTACCCCCCTCACACCTACCCCCCTCACACCTACCCCCTCACACCTACCCCTCACACCTACCCCCTCACACCTACCCCCTCACACCTACCCCCTCACACCTACCCCTCACACCTACCCCCTCACACCTACCCCCCTCACACCTACCCCTCACACCTACCCCCTCACACCTACCCCCCTCACACCTACCCCCTGCACCTACCCCCTGCACCTACCCCTCACACCTACCCCCTCACACCTACCCCCCTCCACACCTACCCCCTCACACCTACCCCCTCACACCTACCCCCCTCACACCTACCCCCTGCACCTACCCCCTGCACCTACCCCCTCACAACCTAACCCCCTCACACCTACCCCCTGCACCTACCCCCTCACACCTACCCCCCTCACACCTACCCCCTGCACCTACCCCCTCACACCTACCCCCCTCACACCTACCCCCTGCACCTACCCCCTCACACCTACCCCCCTCACACCTACCCCCCTGCACCTACCCCCTCACACCTACCCCCCTCACACCTACCCCCTGCACCTACCCCCTCACACCTACCCCCTCACACCTACCCCCTGCACCTACCCCCTGCACACCTCCCCTCACACCTACCCCCTCACACCTACCCCCTCACACCTACCCCCCTCACACCTACCCCTCACCTACCCCCCTCACCCTACCCCCTGCAACCTACCCCTCACACCTTACCCCCCTCACACCTACCCCCTCACACCTACCCCCTCACACCTACCCCCGACACCTACCCCCTCACACCTACCCCCTCACACCTACCCCTCACACCTACCCCCTCACACCTACCCCCCGCTCACACCTACCCCTCACAACCTACCCCCCTCACCCTACCCCCTCACACCTACCCCCCTCACACCTACCCCCCTGCACCTACCCCTCACACCTACCCCCTCCACCTCACACCTACCCCTCACACCTACCCCCTCACACCTACCCCTCACACCTACCCCTCACACCTACCCCCCTCCCACCTACCCCCTCACACCTACCCCCTCACCCCTACCCCCTCACACCTACCCCCCTCACACCTACCCCCTGCACCTACCCCCTGCACCTACCCTCAACCTACCCCCTCACACCTACCCCCTGCACCTACCCCCTCACACCTACCCCCCTCACACCTACCCCCTCCACCTACCCCCTCACACCTACCCCCTCACACCTACCCCCTCACACCTACCCCCTCACACCTACCCCCCTAACACTACCCCTCACACCTACCCCCTCACACCTACCCCCCCTCACACCTACCCCCCTGCACCTACCCCCTCACACCTACCCCCTCACACCTACCCCCTCACACCTACCCCCCTCACACCTACCCCCTCACACTACCCCCTCACACTACCCCCCTCACACCTACCCCCTGCACACCTACCCCCTGCACACTACCCCCTCCACCTACCCCCCTCACACCTACCCCCTCACACTACCCCTCACACCTACCCCCCTCACACCTACCCCCTCACACCTACCCCTCACACCTACCCCCTCACACCTACCCCCTCACACCTACCCCCTCACACCTACCCCCTCACACCTACCCCCCTCACACCTACCCCCCTCACACCTACCCCCCTCACACCTACCCCCTCACCTACCCCCTCACACCTACCCCCTCACACCTACCCCCTGCAACCTACCCCCTCGCACCTACCCCCTCACACCTACCCCCTCACACCTACCCCCTGCACCTACCCCCTCACACCTACCCCCCTCACACCTACCCCCTGCACCTACCCCCTCACACCTACCCCCTCACACCTACCCCCTGCACCTACCCCCTCACACCTACCCCCTCACCACCTACCCCCTGCACCTACCCCCTCACACCTACCCCCTCACACCTACCCCCTGCACCTACCCCCTCACACCTACCCCCCTCACACCTACCCCCTCACCCTACCCCCTCACACCTACCCCCTCACACCTACCCCCTCACACCTACCCCCCTCACACCTACCCCCCTCACACCTACCCCCTCACACCTACCCCCCTCACACCTACCCCCTCACACCTACCCCCCTCACACCTACCCCCCTCACACCTACCCCCTCACACCTACCCCCCTCACACCTACCCCCTCACACCTACCCCCTCACACCTACCCCTCACACCTACCCCCTCACACCTACCCCCTCACACCTACCCCCTCACACCTACCCCCTCACACCTACCCCCCTCACACCTACCCCCTCACACCTACCCCCCTCACACCTACCCCCTCACACCTACCCCCCTCACACCTACCCCTCACACCTACCCCCTCACACCTACCCCTCACACCTACCCCCTCACACTACCCCCTGCACCTACCCCCTCACCCTACCCCTGCACCTACCCCCTCACACCTACCCCCCTCACACCTACCCTCCTCACACCTACCCCCTCACACCTACCCCCTCACACCTACCCCCTCACACCTACCCCCTGCACCTGACCCTCACACCTACCCCCCTCACACCTACCCCCTCACACCTACCCCCCTCACACCTACCCCTAACACCTACCCCCTCACACCTACCCCCTAACACCTACCCCCGTAACACCTACCCCCTCACACCTACCCCCCTCACACCTACCCCCTCACAACCTACCCCCTCACACCTACCCCCCTCACACCTACCCCCTGCACCTACCCCCTCACACCTACCCCCTCACACCTACCCCCCTCACACCTACCCCCCTCACACCTACCCCCTCACACCTACCCCCTCACACCTACCCCCCTCACACCTACCCCCCTCACACCTACCCCCTCACACCTACCCCCTCACACCTACCCCCTGCACCTACCCCCTCACACCTACCCCCTCACACCTACCCCCTCACACCTACCCCCTCACACCTACCCCCCTCACACCTACCCCCTGCACCTACCCCCTCACACCTACCCCCTCACACCTACCCCCCTCACACCTACCCCCTCACACCTACCCCCTCACACCTACCCCCTGCACCTACCCCCTGCACCTACCCCTGGCACCTCCAGCAGCAGCAGCAGCAGCCTCCTCCTCAGCCTCCTCCGGCGGCCGCTCGTCTCCTCCCGCTCCGCCCGTGCCCTCAGAATTTAACGGCGACGTCAATCGCGAGGCGGAGGTGGTGGGTGGGTGGCTGTGGTGGGTGGGGTGGGGGGGGGAGTCGTGGTTGGTGGGGGGAAGTGGTGGTGGTGGTGGTGGGGGGGGGGTTGGCTCAGCTCAACGCGGCGGTAGTGGTGGTGGTGGGGGGGGGAGTGCGGATTCCCGCGCTTTTTATGAGCGCGCGCGCTGGGGGGGCGGTGACGATATCGGCTCTAGCCCCGCCCCTTTTTTTTCTCTCTCTCCTCCCATCCCACTGCCCCGCCCACTCCCCCCTCTAATTGCCCCATCCTTATCTCACTGCCCCGCCCACTCCCCCTCTAATTGCCCCACCCCATCTCACTGCCCCGCCCACTCCCCCCCTAATTGCCCCACCCCATCTCACTGCCCCGCCCACTCCCCCTCTAACTGCCCCATCCCATCTCACTGCCCCGCCCCACCCTTCCCCTCTCGCCCCCCCCTTTCCCCCCAGCCCCATCCCACTGCCCCCCACCCCATCTCACTGCCCCGCCCCTTCTCCCCCCCTACCCCATCTCACTGCCCCGCCCCCATCTCACTGCTCCGCCCCTTCTCCCCCCCCACCCCATCTCACTGCCCCTCCCCCATGCTTCCCCCCCCCACCCCATCTCACTGCCCCTCCCCCATGCTTCCCCCTCTCCCCCCGCCCACCCCATCCCACTGCCCCGCCCCCTCCCCACATTGCCCCCCTCTTACTGCCCAACCTCCGCCCTTCCCCCTAACCCCCCCACCCACTCCTATCTCTCAATATACGCCCCCCCTTCCCCCATTACCCCGCCCCCTCTCACCCCCATCTCATTATCATAAGAAACCACGCCCACGCGCCGTTGTGAGCCAATGACAAGGCCCCCGAGTATATCTGAATGCGGAGCCATGCCTCTATTTTATGTAAATTATGTGCTAGACGCCACGCCTCTAATTATGTTAATGTTACGACAGAGGTCACGTCTCTCTTTATGTTAATGTTCATAGAGGCCACGCCTCGATTTACGTACAAAAATTATAGAGGCCACGCCTACTACGAAGGATGGGTGAGTGGATGGGTGGGTGAGTGGATGGGTGGGTGAGTGGATGGTTGAGTGGATGGTTGAGTGGATGGGTGAGTGAGTAGATGGGTAAGTGAGTGGATGGGTGGGTGAGTGGATGGTTGAGTGGATGGTTGAGTGGATGGGTGAGTGAGTAGATGGGTAAGTGAGTGGATGGGTGGGTGAGTGGATGGGTGAGTGAGTGGATGGGTGGGTGAGTGGATGGTTGAGTGGATGGTTGAGTGGATGGGTGAGTGAGTAGATGGGTAAGTGAGTGGATGGGTGGGTGAGTGGATGGGTGAGTGAGTGGATGGGTGGGTGAGTGGATGGTTGAGTGGATGGTTGAGTGGATGGGTGAGTGAGTAGATGGGTAAGTGAGTGGATGGGTGGGTGAGTGGATGGGTGAGTGAGTGGATGGGTGGGTGTGTGGATGGTTGAGTGGATGGTTGAGTGGATGGGTGAGTGAGTAGATGGGTAAGTGAGTGGATGGGTGGGTGAGTGGATGGGTGAGTGAGTGGATGGGTGGGTGAGTGGATGGTTGAGTGGATGGTTGAGTGGATGGGTGAGTGAGTAGATGGGTAAGTGAGTGGATGGGTGGGTGAGTGGATGGGTGAGTGAGTGGATGGGTGGGTGAGTGGATGATTGAGTGGATGGTTGAGTGGATGGGTGAGTGAGTGGATGGGTGAGTGAATGGATGGGTGAGTGAGTGGATGGGTGAGTGAGTGGATGGGTTGGCCGAAGGGGTGGGTAGGGGTGTCTTTGCCCCCCATATCTGGAAGAATGTTGATTATGGGAATTAAGGAGACTGGAAGAGTACGCCGATTATAATAAACCACGCCCCTAATTGTAACAAACCACGCCCCCTGATTATAATACTAGGTCACACCCCGCGTTTTATATTGACCGTCCTAATTATAATAACAAGCCCCTCCCACGCCTCACCAGCCCCCCCTACCAGCCCCCCCCCCACCATGCCCCCCCACCCACGGCCACGCTCATCCGTGTGCCTCATGTAAATACAAACGATTTGCATGTCAAGCCACACCCCAAACGTCGCTGTTAATTTGGATATCGGCAGCCACGCCCACTGCAGAAGCCCCGCCACCCGTGGGGGGGGGGTTATTAGCATAACAGGCACCGCCCCCTTCGCAACAAGGGTCCCCGGTGTTCAAGAGAGGAAAAGCGGCCAGTCACAAACAGCACTCACTGCTGAAGGAGATGGGAGCGTAACGCGTGTGGGTGGGTGAGGGTGTATGGGCGAGTGAGTAGATGGGTGATTGGATGGGAGAGTGGATGGGTGAGTGAATGGGTGAGTGAGTGAGTGGATGGGTGAGTGGATGGGTGAGTGAGTGGATGAGTGAGTGGATGAGTGAGTGGATGGGTGAGTGAATGGGTGAGTGATTGGATGGGTGAGTGGATGGGAGAGTGGATGGGTGAGTGAATGGGTGAGTGAGTGAGTGGATGGGTGAGTGGATGGGTGAGTGAGTGAATGAGTGAGTGAGTGGATGGGTGAGTGGATGAGTGATTGGATGGGTGATTGGATGGGAGAGTGGATGGGTGAGTGAAGGGGTGAGTGAGTGGATGGGTGAGTGGATGGTTGAGTGAGTGGATGAGTGAGTGAGTGGATGAGTGAGTGGATGGGTGAGTGAATGGCTGAGTGAGTGGATGGGTGAGTGGATGGTTGAGTGAGTGGATGAGTGAGTGAGTGGATGAGTGAGTGGATGGGTGAGTGAATGGGTGAGTGAGTGGATGGGAGAGTGGATGGGTGAGCGGATGGGTGAGTGAATGAGTGGATGAGTGAATGGATGAGTGAGTGGATGGATGGATGAGTGGATGGATGGGTGAGTGAGTGGATGGGAGAGTGGATGGGAAAGTGGATGGGTGAGTGAATGGGTGAGTGAGTCGATGGGTGAGTGAATGGGTGAGTGAATGGATGGGTGAGTGAGTGGATGGGTGATTGGATGGAAGAGTGGATGGGTGAGTGGATCGGTGAGTGGGTGGATGGGTGAATGGATGGATGAGTGGATGGATGGGTGAGTGAGTGGATGGGTGAATGGATGGATGAGTGGATGGATGGGTGAGTGAGTGGATGGGTGAGTGGATGGATGAGTGAGTGGATGGGTGAGTGGATGGGTGAGCGGATGGGTGAGTGGATGGGTGGGTGAGCGGATGGGTGAGTGGATGGGTGAGTGGATGGGTGAGTGAGTGGATGGGCGAGTGGATGGGTGAGTGAGTGGATGGGTGAGTGGATGGGTGAGTGGATAGATGGGTGAGCGGATGGGTGAGTGGATGGGTTAGTGGATGGGTGAGTAGATAGGTGGGTGAGCGGATGGGTGAGTGGATGAGTGAGTGGATAGGTGAGTGAGTGGATGGGCGAGTGGATGGCTGAGCAGTGGATGGGTGAGTGTGTGGATGGATGGGCGAGTGGATGGGTGAGTGGATAGGTGAGTGAGCGGATGGGTGAGTGGATGGGTGAGCAGTGGATGGGTGAGTGGATGGGTCATCAGGATCGTCACGAACATCGTCATCAGTCACATCACCACAATCAGCAACATCATCATCAGCAACATCAGTTTCAGCATCATCATCATTCCGTTCACCTCCCCCCCCCCACCGCGGAGAGAAATGGAATCTCCCACGGCTGCTCCCCTCCCCCACAAGCCACGCTGCGTCACCCCACCCCCTCCCCCAACAACCTCACACCGCCACCCCCTTTGTTGGATGGACCTCCCCAACCAACAAAACCCCCCTCTTCAAACCGCACCACAATAGACGAGTCCACACCAAATAATCCCCGGGTAGCCTCTAGCAGGCTATGAGGGCTAAGTGCAGGTGAGGGTTGGTGGACACCACCACCAGGTTCGTCCGGCCGCCTTTGTCTCCCCAGACACGCACTCACGTTGACCCACCCACGCATCCACCCACTGATCCACCCACCCACTCACTCACCCACCCACCTACACACTCACTCATCCACCCACCCAACTCACTCCTCTACCCACTCACTCACCCACTCACCAACTCACGAACAAACTCAACCATCCACTCACACACACACCCACCCACCTACCCACTCACTCATCCACCCACCAAACTCACTCACTCCTCCACCCACCCACTCACCTACCCAACCACTCACCAACTCACGAACACACTCAACCATGCACTCACACACCCACTCACACAGACACAGGTAAAGCTCTCCCAGGTAGCCCACACACACATGGCTGTAGGGACAAGTGCTGTTCGTAGTTAAAGCAGGACACACACAGTGCGCCAACCACTGCACCACCGCTCCCCACACAAACGCACAGTGCGCTAATCACTGCACCACCGCTCCACACACACACACACAGTGCGCTAACCACTGCACCACCGCTCCACACACACACACAGTGCGCTAACCACTGCACCACCACTCCCCACACACACACAGTGCGCTAACCACTGCACCACCACTCCCCACACACACACACAGTGCCCTAACCACTGCACCACCGCTCCCCACACATACAGTGCGCTAACCACTGCACCACCACTCCCCACACAAACGCACAGTGGGCTAATCACTGCACCACCGCTCCACACACACACAGTGCGCTAACCACTGCACCACCGCTCCACACACACACAGTGCGCTAACCACTGCACCACCACTCCCCACACACACACAGTGCGCAAACCACTGCACCACCGCTCCCCACACACACAGTGCGTTAACCACTGCACCACCGCTCCCCACACACACACACAGTGCGCTAACTACTGCACCACCGCTCCTCACACACAGTGCTCTAACCACTGCACCACCGCTCCCCGCACACACAGCGCGCTAACCACTGCACCACCACTCCCCACACACACACACAGTGGGCTAACCACTGAACCACCGCTCCCCACTCACACAGTGCGCTAACTACTGCACCACCGCTCCCCACACACACAGTGCGCTAACCACTGCACCACCGCTCCCCACACACACAGTGCGCTAACCACTGCACCACCGCTCCCCACACACACACAGTGCGCTAACCACTGCACCACCGCTCCCCAAACACACACAGTGCGCTAACCACTGCACCACCACTCGCCCCCCCCATCGCAACTCCCCCCGCCCCTTAGATCTTCCCACCACGCCCCCTCCCAGCTGAATTTGACCAATCAGAGGCGAGTGCAACAACCCTAGCCCCCGCCCCCCCTCCCCCTCTAGGTCTCGTCTCAGTCAATCAGAAGCGAGGCCGCAACGTCGGCCCCCGCCCCCTGCAGCGCTGAGGCCCCGCCCCCTAGATGAAGGGGGAGGGGGCTAGGAGATGTTAACTACCTCGCCTGGTGTACAAGAGGTCGTGGGTTCAATCCTGACCCTGATGAGATGTTAACTACCTCGCCTGGTACAAAAGAGGTCGTGGGTTCGATCTAAACCCTGATGAGATGTTAACTACCTCGCCCGGTACGCAGGAGGTCGTGGGTTCGATCCCAAACTTGATGAGATGTTAACTACCTCGCCTGGTACGCAGGAGGTCGTGGGTTCAATCCTGACCCTGACGAGATGTTAATTACCTCGCCTGGTACACAGGGGGTCGTGGGTTCAACCCTGACCCTGATGAGATGTTAGATACCTCGCCTGGTACACAGGAGGTCGTGGGTTCAATTCTGACCCTGATTAGATGTTAACTACCTCGCCTGGTGTACAGGAAGTCGTGGGTTCAATCCTGACCGTGATGAGATGTTGACTACCTCGCCTGGTACACAGGAGGTCGTGGGTTCAACCATGACCCTAACGAGATGTTAACTACCTCGCCTGGTACACAGGAGGTCGTGGGTTCGATCCCAACCTTGATGAGATGTTAACTACCTCGCCTGGTACATCGGAGGTCGTGGGTTTGATCCCGACCCTAACGAGATGTTAACTACCTCGCCTGGTACACAGGAGGTCGTGGGTTCGATCTCGGACCCTGATGAGATGTTAACTACCTCGCCTGGTATGCAGGAGGTCGTGAGATCGATTCCAACCTTGATGAGATGTTAACTACCTCGCCTGGTACACAGGAGGTCGTGGGTTCGATCCCGGACTCTGATGAGATGTTAGCTACCTCACCTGGTGCACAGGAGGTCGTGGGTTCAATCCTGACCCTGATGAGATGTTGACTACCTCGCCTGGTACAAAGGAGGTCGTGAGTTCAACCATGACCCTAATGAGATGTTAACTACCTCGCCTGGTAGACAGGACGTCGTGGGTTCAACCCTGACCCTGATGAGATGTTGACTACCTCGCCTGGTACAAAGGAGGTCATGGGTTCAACAATGACCCTAATGAGATGTCAACTACCTCGCCTGGTGCACAGGAGGTCGTGGGTTCGATCCAGACCCTGACGAGATGTTAACTACCTCGCTTGGTACACAGGAGGTCGTGGGTTCGATCCCAACCTTGATGAGATGTTAACTACCTCGCCTGGTACATAGGAGGTGGTGGGTTCGATCCCGACCCTAACGAGATGTTAACTACCTCGCCTGGTATGCAGGAGGTCGTGAGATCGATTCCAACCTTGATGAGATGTTAAGTACCTCGCTTGGTGTACAGGAGGTCGTGGGTTCGATCCTGACCCTGATGAGATGTTAGCTACCACGCCTGGTATACAGGAGGTCGGGGGTTCGATCCCAACCCTGATGAGATGTTAACTACCTCGCCTGGTAGGCAGGAGGTCGTGGGTTCGATCCCAACCCTAATGAGATGATAACTACTTTGCCAGGTATAGAGGTCGTGGGTTTGATCCCAACCCTGATGAGATGTTAACTACCTCGCCTGATACACAGGAGGTCGTGGGTTCAACCCTAACCCTGATGAGATGTTAACTACCTCGCCTGGTACACATGAGGTCGTGGGTTCGATCTCGGACCCTGATGAGATGTTAACTACCTCACCTGGTATGCAGGAGGTCGTGAGATCGATTCCAACCTTGATGAGATGTTAACTACCTCGCCTGGTACACAGGAGGTCGTGGGTTCGATCCCGGACTCTGATGAGATGTTAGCTACCTCACCTGGTGCACAGGAGGTCGTGGGATCAACCCTGACCCTGGTGAGATGTTAACTACCTCGCCTGGTACACAGGAGGTCGTGGGTTCGATCCCAACCTTGATGAGATGTTAACTACGTTCGCCTGGTGTACAGGAGGTCGTGGGATCGATCCTGACCCTGATGAGATGTTAACTACCTCGCCTGGTACACAGGATGTCGTGGGTTCGATCCCAACCCTGATGAGATGTTAACTACCTCGCCTGGTGTACAGGAGGTCGTGGGTTCGATCGCAACCTTGATGAGATGTTAACTACCTCGCCTGGTGTACAGGAGGTCGTGGGTTCGATCCCAACCTTGATGAGATGTTAACTACCTCGCCTGGTATACAGGAGGTGGTGGGTTCGATCCCGACACTAACGAAATGTTAACTACCTCGCCTGGTATGCAGGAGGTCGTGTGTTCGATTCCAACCTTGATGAGATGTTAGCTACCTCGCTTGGTACACAAGAGGTCGTGGGGTCGATCCTGACCCTGATGAGATGTTAACTACCACGCCTGGTATTCAGGAGGTCGTGGATCTCTGTGTGGTGAGTCTGTGGGTCTCTGTGTGGTGAGTCTGTGGGTCTCTGTGTGGTGAGTCTGTGGGTGTCTGTGTGGTGAGTCTGTGGGTGTCTGTGTGGTGAGTCTGTGGGTCTCTGTGTGGTGAGTTTGTTTGTCTGTGTGTGGTGAGTGTGTGGGTATCAGTGTGGTGAGTGTGTGGGTATCTGTGAGGTTAGTCTGTTTGTCTCTGTGTGGTGAGTCTGTGGGTCTCTATGTGGTGAGTGTGTGGGTCTATGTGTGGTGAGTCTGTGGGTCTCTGTGTGGTGAGTCTGTGGGTCTCTGTGTGGTGAGTCTGTGGGTGTCTGTGTGGTGAGTCTGTGAGTCTCTGTGTGGTGAGTCTTTGGGTCTCTGTGTGGTGATTCTGTGGGTGTCTGTGTGGTGAGTCTGTGGGTGTCTGTGTGGTGAGTCTGTGGGTCTCTGTGTGGTGAGTCTGTGGGTCTCTGTGTGGTGAGTCTGTGGGTGTCTGTGTGGTGAGTCTGTGAGTCTCTGTGTGGTGAGTCTGTGGGTCTCTGTGTGGTGAGTCTGTGGGTCTCTGTGTGGTGAGTCTGTAAGTCTCTGTGTGGTGAGTCTGTGGGTCTCTGTGTGGTGAGTCTGTGGGTCTCTGTGTGGTGAGTCTGTGGGTCTCTGTGTGGTGAGTCTGTGGGTCTGTGTGTGGTGAGTCTTTGGGTCTCTGTGTGGTGAGTCTGTGAGTCTCTGTGTGGTGTGTCTGTGGGTCTCTGTGTGGTGAGTCTGTGGGTCTCTGTGTGGTGAGTCTGTGGGTGTCTGTGTGAGTCTGTGAGTCTCTGTGTGGTGAGTCTGTGGGTCTCTGTGTGGTGAGTCTGTGGGTCTCTATGTGAGTCTGTGGGTCTCTGTGTGGTGAGTCTGTGGGTCTCTATGTGAGTCTGTGAGTCTCTGTGTGGTGAGTCTGTGGGTCTCTGTGTGGTGAGTCTGTGGATCTCTATGTGAGTCTGTGAGTCTCTGTGTGGTGAGTCTGTGGGTCTCTGTGTGGTGAGTCTGTGGGTCTCTGTGTGATGAGTCTGTGGGTCTTTGTGTGGTAAGTCTGTGGTTCTCTGTGTGGTGAGTCTGTGGGTCTCTATGTGAGTCTGTGGGTCTCTATGTGAGTCTGTGAGTCTCTGTGAGGTGAGTCTGTGGGTCTCTGTGTGGTGAGTCTGTGGGTCTCTGTGTGAGTCTGTGGGTCTCTGTGTGAGTCTGTGGGTCTCTATGTGAGTCTGTAGGTCTCTGTGTGGTGAGTCTGTGGGTCTCTGTGTGGTGAGTCTGTGGGTCTCTGTGTGATGAGTCTGTGGGTCTCTGTGTGGTGAGTCTGTGGATCTCTGTTTGAGTCTGTGGGTCTCTGTGTGGTGAGTCTGTGAGTCTCTCTGTGGTGTGTCTGTGGGTCTCTGTGTGTTGAGTCTGTGGGTCTCTGTGTGGTGAGTCTGTGGGTCTCTATGTGAGTCTGTGAGTCTCTGTGTGGTGAGTCTGTGGGTCTCTGTGTGGTGAGTCTGTGGGTCTCTGTGTGGTGAGTCTGTGGGTCTCTATGTGAGTCTGTGAGTCTCTGTGTGGTGAGTCTGTGGGTCTCTGCGTGGTGAGTCTGTGGGTCTCTGTGTGGTGAGTCTGTGTGGTAAGTCTGTGGGTCTCTGTGTGGTGAGTCTGTGGGTCTCTGTGTGGTGAGTCTGTGGGTCTCTGTGTGGTGAGTCTGTGGGTCTCTATGTGGTGAGTCTGTGTGTCTCTGTGTGGTGAGTCTGTGGGTCTCTATGTGAGCCTGTGGGTCTCTATGTGAGTCTGTGAGTCTCTGTGTAGTGAGTCTGTGGGTCTCTGTGTGGTGAGTCTGTGGGTCTCTGTGTGGTGAGTCTGTGGGTCTCTGTGTGGTGAGTCTGTGGGTCTCTGTGTGGTGAGTCTGTGGGTCTCTGTGTGGTGAGTATGTGGGTCTCTATGTGAGTATGTGAGTCTCTGTGTGGTGAGTATGTGGGTCTCTGTGTGGTGAGTCTGTGGGTCTCTATGTGAGTTAGTCTGTGAGTCTCTGTGTTGTGAGTATGTGGGTCTCTGTGTGGTGAGTCTGTGGGTCTCTGTGTGGTGAGTCTGTGGGTCTCTGTGTGGTGAGTTTGTGGGTCTCTGTGTTGTGAGTCTGTGGGTCTCTATGTGAGTCTGTGGGTCTCTGTGTGGTGATTCTGTGAGTCTCTGTGTGTGGTGAGTCTGTGTGTCTCTGTGTGGTAAATCTGTGGGTCTCTGTGTGGTGAATCTGTGGGTCTCTGTGTGGTGAGTCTGTGGGTCTCTGTGTGATGAGTCTGTGGGTCTCTGTGTGGTGAGTCTGTGAGTCTCTGTGTGGTGAGTCTGTGGGTCTCTGTGTGGTGAGTCTGTGGGTCTCTGTGTGGTGAGTCTGTGGGTCTCTATGTGAGTCTGTGAATCTCTGTGTGGTGAGTCTGTGGGTCTCTGTTTGGTGAGTCTGTGGGTCTCTATGTGAGTCTGTGGGTATCTGTGTGGTGAGTCTGTGGGTCTCTGTTTGTTGAGTCTGTGGGTCTCTTTGTGAGTCTGTGGGTCTCTGTTTGGTGAGTCTGTGGGTCTCTGTGTGGTTAGTCTGTGAGTCTCTGTGTGGTGAGTCTGTGGGTCTCTGTGTGGTGAGTCTGTGGGTCTCTGTGTGGTGAGTCTGTGGGTCTCTATGTGAGACTGTGAATCTCTGTGTGGTGAGTCTGTGGGTCTCTGTTTGGTGAGTCTGTCGGTCTCTATGTGAGTCTGTGGGTCTCTGTGTGGTGAGTCTGTGGGTCTCTGTGTGGTGAGTCTGTGGGTCTCTATGTGAGTCTGTGGGTCTCTATGTGAGTCTGTGGTCCTCTGTGTGGTGAGTCTGTGGGTCTCTATGTGAGTCTGTGGGTCTCTGTGTGGTGAGTCTGTGGGTCTCTATGTGAGTCTGTGGGTCTCTATGTGAGTCTGTGGGTCTCTGTGTGGTGAGTCTGTGGGTCTCTATGTGAGTCTGTGGATCTCTGTGTGCTGAGTCTGTGGGTCTCTATGTGAGTCTGTGGGTATCTGTGTGTGGTGAGTCTGTGGGTCTCTGTGTGCTGAGTCTGTGGGTCTCTTTGTGAGTCTGTGGGCCTTTGTGTTGTGAGTCTGTGGGTCTCTGTGTGGTGAGTCTGTGGGTCTCTGTGTGATGAGTCTGTGGGTCTCTGTGTGGTGAGTCTGTGAGTCTCTGTGTGGTGAGTCTGTGGGTCTCTATGTGAGTCTGTGGGTCTCTGTGTGGTGAGTCTGTGGGTCTCTGTTTGTTGAGTATGTGGGTCTCTTTGTGAGTCTGTGGGTCTCTGTTTGGTGAGTCTGTGGGTCTCTGTGTGGTGAGTCTGTGAGTCTCTGTGTGGTGAGTCTGTGGGTCTCTGTGTGGTGAGTCTGTGGGTCTCTGTGTGGTGAGTCTGTGGGTCTCTATGTGAGTCTGTGGATCTCTGTGTGGTGAGTCTGTGGGTCTCTGTTTGGTGAGTCTGTGTGTCTCTATGTGAGTCTGTGGGTCTCTGTGTGGTGAGTCTGTGGGTCTCTGTGTGGTGAGTCTGTGGGTCTCTATGTGAGTCTGTGGGTCTCTGTGTGGTGAGTCTGTGGGTCTCTGTGTGGTGAGTCTATGGGTCTCTATGTGAGTCTGTGGGTCTCTGTGTGGTGAGTTTGTGGGTCTCTGTGTGGTGAGTCTGTGGGTCTCTATGTGAGTCTGTGGATCTCTGTGTGGTGAGTCTGTGGGTCTCTGTGTGGTGAGTCTGTGGGTCTCTGTGTGGTGAGTCTGTGGGTCTCTATGTGAGTCTGTGGGTCTCTATGTGATTCTGTGGGTCTCTGTTTGTTGAGTCTGTGGGTCTCTTTGTGAGTCTGTGGGTCTCTGTTTGGTGAGTCTGTGGGTCTCTGTGTGGTGAGTCTGTAAGTCTCTGTGTGGTGAGTCTGTGGGTCTCTGTGTGGTGAGTCTGTGGGTCTCTGTTTGGTGAGTCTGTGGGTCTCTATGTGAGTCTGTGGATCTCTGTGTGGTGAGTCTGTGGGTCTCTGTTTGGTGAGTCTCTGGGTCTCTATGTGAGTCTGTGGGTCTCTGTGTGGTGAGTCTGTGGGTCTCTGTGTGGTGAGTCTGTGGGTCTCTGTGTGGTGAGTCTGTGGGTCTCTGTGTGGTGAGTCTGTGGGTCTCTATGTGAGTCTGTGGGTCTCTATGTGATTCTGTGGGTCTCTGTGTGGTGAGTCTGTGGGTCTCTATGTGAGTCTGTGGGTCTCTATGTGAGTCTGTGGGTCTCTGTGTGGTGAGTCTGTGGGTCTCTATGTGAGTCTGTGGGTCTCTGTTGTGGTGAGTCTGTGGGTCTCTGTGTGGTGAGTCTGTGGGTCTCTATGTGAGTCTGTGGGTCTCTGTGTGGTGAGTCTGTGGGTCTCTGTTTGTTGAGTCTGTGGGTCTCTTTGTGAGTCTGTGGGTCTCTGTTTGGTGAGTCTGTGGGTCTCTGTGTGGTGAGTCTGTGGGTCTCTGTGTGGTGAGTCTGTGGGTCTCTGTGTGGTGAGTCTGTGGGTCTCTGTGTGGTGAGTCTGTGGGTCTCTAGTGTGAGTCTGTGGATCTCTGTGTGGTGAGTCTGTGGGTCTCTGTTTGGTGAGTCTGTGGGTCTCTATGTGAGTCTGTGGGTCTCTGTGTGGTGAGTCTGTGGGTCTCTGTGTGGTGAGTCTGTGGGTCTCTATGTGAGTCTGTGGGTCTCTGTGTGGTGAGTCTGTGGGTCTCTGTGTGGTGAGTCTGTGGGTCTCTGTGGTGAGTCTGTGGGTCTCTGTGTGGTGAGTCTGTGGGTCTCTGTGTGGTGAGTCTGTGGGTCTCTATGTGAGTCTGTGGATCTCTGTGTGGTGAGTCTGTGGGTCTCTGTGTGGTGAGTCTGTGGGTCTCTGTGTGGTGAGTCTGTGGGTCTCTGTGTGAGTCTGTGGGTCTCTATGTGATTCTGTGGGTCTCTGTTTGTTGAGTCTGTGGGTCTCTTTGTGAGTCTGTGGGTCTCTGTTTGGTGAGTCTGTGGGTCTCTGTGTGGTGAGTCTGTAAGTCTCTGTGTGGTGAGTCTGTGGGTCTCTGTGTGGTGAGTCTGTGGGTCTCTATGTGAGTCTGTGGGTCTCTGTGTGGTGAGTTTGTGGGTCTCTGTGTGGTGAGTCTGTGGGTCTCTATGTGAGTCTGTGGGTCTCTGTGTGGTGAGTCTGTTGGTCTCTGTGTGGTGAGTCTGTGTGTGTCTGTGTGGTGAGTCTGTGGGTCTCTATGTGAGTCTGTGGGTCTCTATGTGAGTCTGTGGGTCTCTGTGTGGTGAGTCTGTGGGACTCTATGTGAGTCTGTGGGTCTCTGTTGTGGTGAGTCTGTGGGTCTCTGTGTGGTGAGTCTGTGGGTCTCTATGTGAGTCTGTGGGTCTCTGTGTGGTGAGTCTGTGGGTCTCTGTTTGTTGAGTCTGTGGGTCTCTTTGTGAGTCTGTGGGTCTCTGTTTGGTGAGTCTGTGGGTCTCTGTGTGGTGAGTCTGTGGGTCTCTGTGTGGTGAGTCTGTGGGTCTCTGTGTGGTGAGTCTGTGGGTCTCTGTGTGGTGAGTCTGTGGGTCTCTATGTGAGTCTGTGGATCTCTGTGTGGTGAGTCTGTGGGTCTCTGTTTGGTGAGTCTGTGGGTCTCTATGTGAGTCTGTGGGTCTCTGTGTGGTGAGTCTGTGGGTCTCTGTGTGGTGAGTCTGTGGGTCTCTATGTGAGTCTGTGGGTCTCTGTGTGGTGAGTCTGTGGGTCTCTGTGTGGTGAGTCTATGGGTCTCTATGTGAGTCTGTGGGTCTCTGTGTGGTGAGTTTGTGGGTCTCTGTGTGGTGAGTCTGTGGGTCTCTATGTGAGTCTGTGGATCTCTGTGTGGTGAGTCTGTGGGTCTCTGTGTGGTGAGTCTGTGGGTCTCTGTGTGGTGAGTCTGTGGGTCTCTATGTGAGTCTGTGGGTCTCTATGTGATTCTGTGGGTCTCTGTTTGTTGAGTATGTGGGTCTCTTTGTGAGTCTGTGGGTCTCTGTTTGGTGAGTCTGTGGGTCTCTGTGTGGTGAGTCTGTAAGTCTCTGTGTGGTGAGTCTGTGGGTCTCTGTGTGGTGAGTCTGTGGGTCTCTGTTTGGTGAGTCTGTGGGTCTCTATGTGAGTCTGTGGATCTCTGTGTGGTGAGTCTGTGGGTCTCTGTTTGGTGAGTCTGTGGGTCTCTATGTGAGTCTGTGGGTCTCTGTGTGGTGAGTCTGTGGGTCTCTGTGTGGTGAGTCTGTGGGTCTCTGTGTGGTGAGTCTGTGGGTCTCTGTGTGGTGAGTCTGTGGGTCTCTATGTGAGTCTGTGGGTCTCTATGTGATTCTGTGGGTCTCTGTGTGGTGAGTCTGTGGGTCTCTATGTGAGTCTGTGGGTCTCTATGTGAGTCTGTGGGTCTCTATGTGAGTCTGTGGGTCTCTGTGTGGTGAGTCTGTGGGTCTCTATGTGAGTCTGTGGGTCTCTGTTGTGGTGAGTCTGTGGGTCTCTATGTGAGTCTGTGGGTCTCTATGTGAGTCTGTGGGTCTCTATGTGAGTCTGTGGGTCTCTGTGTGGTGAGTCTGTGGGTCTCTATGTGAGTCTGTGGGTCTCTGTGTGCTGAGTCTGTGGGTCTCTATGTGGTGAGTCTGTGGGTCTCTGTGTCGTGAGTCTGTGGGTCTCTATGTGAGTATGTGAGTCTCTGTGTGGTGAGTCTGTGGGTCTCTGTGTGGTGAGTCTATGGGTCTCTATGTGAGTCTGTGGGTCTCTGTGTGGTGAGTTTGTGGGTCTCTGTGTGGTGAGTCTGTGGGTCTCTATGTGAGTCTGTGGGTCTCTGTGTGGTGATTCTGTGAGTCTCTGTGTGTGGTGAGTCTGTGTGTCTCTGTGTGGTAAATCTGTGGGTCTCTGTGTGGTGAGTCTGTGGGTCTCTGTGTGGTGAGTCTGTGGGTCTCTGTGTGATGAGTCTGTGGGTCTCTGTGTGGTGAGTCTGTGAGTCTCTGTGTGGTGAGTCTGTGGGTCTCTATGTGAGTCTGTGGGTCTCTGTGTGGTGAGTCTGTGGGTCTCTGTTTGTTGAGTCTGTGGGTCTCTTTGTGAGTCTGTGGGTCTCTGTTTGGTGAGTCTGTGGGTCTCTGTGTGGTTAGTCTGTGAGTCTCTGTGTGGTGAGTCTGTGGGTCTCTGTGTGGTGCGTCTGTGGGTCTCTGTGTGGTGAGTCTGTGGGTCTCTATGTGAGTTTGTGAATCTCTGTGTGGTGAGTCTGTGGGTCTCTGTTTGGTGAGTCTGTCGGTCTCTATGTGAGTCTGTGGGTCTCTGTGTGGTGAGTCTGTGGGTCTCTGTGTGGTGAGTCTGTGGGTCTCTGTGTGGTGAGTCTGTGGGTCTCTATGTGAGTCTGTGGGTCTCTGTGTGGTGAGTCTGTAGGTCTCTGTGTGGTGAGTCTGTGGGTCTCTATGTGAGTCTGTGGGTCTCTGTGTGGTGAGTCTGTGGGTCTCTGTGTGGTGAGTCTGTGGGTCTCTATGTGGTGAGTCTGTGGGTCTCTATGTGAGTCTGTGGGTCTCTATGCGAGTCTGTGGGTCTCTATGTGATTCTGTGGGTCTCTGTGTGGTGAGTCTGTGGGTCTCTATGTGAGTCTGTGGGTCTCTATGTGAGTCTGTGGGTCTCTGTGTGGTGAGTCTGTGGGTCTCTATGTGAGTCTGTGGGTCTCTGTTGTGGTGAGTCTGTGGGTCTCTGTGTGGTGAGTCTGTGGGTCTCTATGTGAGTCTGTGGGTCTCTGTGTGGTGAGTCTGTGGGTCTCTGTTTGTTGAGTCTGTGGGTCTCTTTGTGAGTCTGTGGGTCTCTGTTTGGTGAGTCTGTGGGTCTCTGTGTGGTGAGTCTGTGAGTCTCTGTGTGGTGAGTCTGTGGGTCTCTGTGTGGTGAGTCTGTGGGTCTCTGTGTGGTGAGTCTGTGGGTCTCTATGTGAGTCTGTGGATCTCTGTGTGGTGAGTCTGTGGGTCTCTGTTTGGTGAGTCTGTGGGTCTCTATGTGAGTCTGTGGGTCTCTGTGTGGTGAGTCTGTGGGTCTCTGTGTGGTGAGTCTGTGGGTCTCTATGTGAGTCTGTGGGTCTCTGTGTGGTGAGTCTGTGGGTCTCTGTGTGGTGAGTCTATGGGTCTCTATGTGAGTCTGTGGGTCTCTGTGTGGTGAGTTTGTGGGTCTCTGTGTGGTGAGTCTGTGGGTCTCTATGTGAGTCTGTGGGTCACTGTGTGGTGAGTCTGTGGGTCTCTGTTTGTTGAGTCTGTGGGTCTCTGTGTGGTGAGTCTGTGGGTCTCTATGTGAGTCTGTGGGTCTCTATGTGATTCTGTGGGTCTCTGTTTGTTGAGTCTGTGGGTCTCTTTGTGAGTCTGTGGGTCTCTGTTTGGTGAGTCTGTGGGTCTCTGTGTGGTGAGTCTGTAAGTCTCTGTGTGGTGAGTCTGTGGGTCTCTGTGTGGTGAGTCTGTGGGTCTCTGTTTGGTGAGTCTGTGGGTCTCTATGTGAGTCTGTGGATCTCTGTGTGGTGAGTCTGTGGGTCTCTGTTTGGTGAGTCTGTGGGTCTCTATGTGAGTCTGTGGGTCTCTGTGTGGTGAGTCTGTGGGTCTCTGTGTGGTGAGTCTGTGGGTCTCTGTGTGGTGAGTCTGTGGGTCTCTTTGTGGTGAGTCTGTGGGTCTCTATGTGAGTCTGTGGGTCTCTATGTGAGTCTATGGGTCTCTGTGTGGTGAGTCTGTGGGTCTCTATGTGAGTCTGTGGGTCTCTATGTGAGTCTGTGGGTCTCTATGTGAGTCTGTGGGTCTCTGTGTGGTGAGTCTGTGGGTCTCTATGTGAGTTTGTGAATCTCTGTGTGGTGAGTCTGTGGGTCTCTGTTTGGTGAGTCTGTCGGTCTCTATGTGAGTCTGTGGGTCTCTGTGTGGTGAGTCTGTGGGTCTCTATGTGAGTCTGTGGGTCTATGTTGTGGTGAGTCTGTGGGTCTCTATGTGAGTCTGTGGGTCTCTATGTGAGTCTGTGGGTCTCTATGTGAGTCTGTGGGTCTCTGTGTGGTGAGTCTGTGGGTCTCTATGTGAGTCTGTGGGTCTCTGTGTGCTGAGTCTGTGGGTCTCTATGTGGTGAGTCTGTGGGTCTCTGTGTCGTGAGTCTGTGGGTCTCTATGTGAGTATGTGAGTCTCTGTGTGGTGAGTCTGTGGGTCTCTGTGTGGTGAGTCTATGGGTCTCTATGTGAGTCTGTGGGTCTCTGTGTGGTGAGTTTGTGGGTCTCTGTGTGGTGAGTCTGTGGGTCTCTATGTGAGTCTGTGGGTCTCTGTGTGGTGATTCTGTGAGTCTCTGTGTGTGGTGAGTCTGTGTGTCTCTGTGTGGTAAATCTGTGGGTCTCTGTGTGGTGAGTCTGTGGGTCTCTGTGTGGTGAGTCTGTGGGTCTCTGTGTGGTGAGTCTGTGGGTCTCTGTGTGGTGAGTCTGTGGGTCTCTGTGTGGTGAGTCTGTGGGTCTCTATGTGAGTCTGTGGGTCTCTGTGTGGTGAGTCTGTGGGTCTCTGTTTGTTGAGTCTGTGGGTCTCTTTGTGAGTCTGTGGGTCTCTGTTTGGTGAGTCTGTGGGTCTCTGTGTGGTTAGTCTGTGAGTCTCTGTGTGGTGAGTCTGTGGGTCTCTGTGTGGTGAGTCTGTGGGTCTCTGTGTGGTGAGTCTGTGGGTCTCTATGTGAGTTTGTGAATCTCTGTGTGGTGAGTCTGTGGGTCTCTGTTTGGTGAGTCTGTCGGTCTCTATGTGAGTCTGTGGGTCTCTGTGTGGTGAGTCTGTGGGTCTCTGTGTGGTGAGTCTGTGGGTCTCTGTGTGGTGAGTCTGTGGGTCTCTATGTGAGTCTGTGGGTCTCTGTGTGGTGAGTCTGTAGGTCTCTGTGTGGTGAGTCTGTGGGTCTCTATGTGAGTCTGTGGGTCTCTGTGTGGTGAGTCTGTGGGTCTCTGTGTGGTGAGTCTGTGGGTCTCTATGTGGTGAGTCTGTGGGTCTCTATGTGAGTCTGTGGGTCTCTATGCGAGTCTGTGGGTCTCTATGTGAGTCTGTGGGTCTCTGTGTGGTGAGTCTGTGGGTCTCTATGTGAGTCTGTGGGTCTCTGTGTGGTGAGTCTGTGGGTCTCTATGTGAGTCTGTGGGTCTCAATGTGAGTCTGTGGGTCTCTATGTGAGTCTGTGGGTCTCTGTGTGGTGAGTCTGTGGGTCTCTATGTGAGTCTGTGGATCTCTGTGTGCTGAGTCTGTGGGTCTCTATGTGAGTCTGTGGGTCTCTGTGTGTGGTGAGTCTGTGGGTCTCTGTGTGCTGAGTCTGTGGGTCTCTTTGTGAGTCTGTGGGCCTCTGTGTTGTGAGTCTGTGGGTCTCTGTGTGGTGAGTCTGTGGGTCTCTGTGTGATGAGTCTGTGGGTCTCTGTGTGGTGAGTCTGTGAGTCTCTGTGTGGTGAGTCTGTGGGTCTCTATGTGAGTCTGTGGGTCTCTGTTGAGTCTGTGGGTCTCTTTGTGAGTCTGTGGGTCTCTGTTTGGTGAGTCTGTGGGTCTCTGTGTGGTGAGTCTGTGAGTCTCTGTGTGGTGAGTCTGTGGGTCTCTGTGTGGTGAGTCTGTGGGTCTCTATGTGGTGAGTCTGTGGGTCTCTATGTGAGTCTGTGGATCTCTGTGTGGTGAGTCTGTGGGTCTCTGTTTAGTGAGTCTGTGGGTCTCTATGTGAGTCTGTGGGTCTCTGTGTGGTGAGTCTGTGGGTCTCTGTGTGGTGAGTCTGTGGGTCTCTATGTGAGTCTGTGGGTCTCTGTGTGGTGAGTCTGTGGGTCTCTGTTTGGTGAGTCTGTGGATCTCTATGTGAGTCTGTGGGTCTCTGTGTGGTGAGTCTGTGGGTCTCTGTGTGGTGAGTCTGTGGGTCTCTGTGTGGTGAGTCTGTGGGTCTCTATGTGAGTCTGTGGGTCTCTGTGTGGTGAGTTTGTGGGTCTCTGTGTGGTGAGTCTGTGGGTCTCTATGTGAGTCTGTGGGTCTCTGTGTGGTGAGTCTGTTGGTCTCTGTGTGGTGAGTCTGTGGGTCTCTGTGTGGTGAGTCTGTGGGTATCTATGTGAGTCTGTGGGTCTCTGTGTGGTGAGTTTGTGGGTCTCTGTGTGGTGAGTCTGTGGGTCTCTATGTGAGTCTGTGGGTCTCTGTGTGGTGAGTCTGTTGGTCTCTGTGTGGTGAGTCTGTGTGTGTCTGTGTGGTGAGTCTGTGGGTCTCTATGTGAGTCTGTGGGTCTCTGTGTGGTGAGTTTGTGGGTCTCTGTGTGGTGAGTCTGTGGGTCTCTATGTGAGTCTGTGGGTCTCTGTGTGGTGAGTCTGTTGGTCTCTGTGTGGTGAGTCTGTGTGTGTCTGTGTGGTGAGTCTGTGGGTCTCTATGTGGTGAGTCTGTGAGTCTCTGTGTGGTGAGTCTGTGGGTCTCTATGTGAGTCTGTGGGTCTCTGTGTGGTGAGTCTGTTGGTCTCTGTGTGGTGAGTCTGTGTGTGTCTGTGTGGTGAGTCTGTGGGTCTCTATGTGAGTCTGTGGGTCTCTGTGTGGTGAGTTTGTGGGTCTCTGTGTGGTGAGTCTGTGGGTCTCTATGTGAGTCTGTGGGTCTCTGTGTGGTGAGTCTGTTGGTCTCTGTGTGGGGAGTCTGTGGGTCTCTGTGTGGTGAGTCTGTGGGTCTCTGTGTGGTGAGTCTGTGTGTGTCTGTGTGGTGAGTCTGTGGGTCTCTATGTGGTGAGTCTGTGGGTCTCTGTGTTGTGAGTCTGTGAGTCTCTGTGTAGTGAGTCTGTGGGTCTCTATGTGGTGAGTCTGTGGGTCTCTGTGTTGTGAGTCTGTGAGTCTCTGTGTGGTGAGTCTGTGAGTTGTAGTTTTGTATTCGATCCAGATGAGATTGAGATGCAGTGGGGGTGGAGGTGGGGGCGGGGGGGTTGTGACGATTCGCGCATGCGCAGTGGCGCTGCGCACGCGGCACTGCGGCAGCAGCGCGCGACGCGTCAGCTGAGCGGACACTTTCACTCTGCATCATCATCAACAGATGCATCATCAGCATCATCATCAACAGATGCATCATCAGCATCATCATCAACAGATGCATCATCAGCATCATCATCAACAGATGCATCATCAGCATCATCATCAACAGATGCATCATCAGCATCATCATCAACAGATGCATCATCAGCATCATCATCAACAGATGCATCATCAGCATCATCATCAACAGATGCATCATCAGCATCATCATCAACAGATGCATCATCAGCATCATCATCAACAGATGCATCATCAGCAGCATCAGCAGCAGCATCATCAACATCATCATCAGCATCATCATCAACAGATGCATCATCATCACCATCAGCAGCATCATCAGCATCATCATCATCAGCATCATCATCAACAGATGCATCATCATCATCAGCATCATCATCAACAGATGCATCATCAGCATCATCATCAACAGATGCATCATCAGCATCATCATCAACAGATGCATCATCATCAGCATCAGCAGCAGCATCATCAACATCATCATCAGCATCATCATCAACAGATGCATCATCATCACCATCAGCAGCATCATCAGCATCATCATCAGCATCATCATCAACAGATGCATCAGCATCATCATCAACAGATGCATCATCATCAGCATCAGCAGCAGCATCATCAACATCATCATCAGCATCAGCATCATCAGCATCATCATCATCAGCAGATGCATCATCATCAGCATCATCATCAACAGATGCATCATCATCAGCATCATCATCAACAGATGCATCATCATCAGCATCATCATCAACAGATGCATCATCATCAGCAGCAGCATCATCAACATCAGCATCAGCAGCATCATCAGCATCATCATCAACAGATGCATCATCATCAACAGATGCATCATCATCAGCATCATCATCAACAGATGCATCATCATCAGCATCATCATCAACAGATGCATCATCATCAGCATCAGCAGCAGCATCATCAACATCATCATCAGCATCAGCAGCATCATCAGCATCATCATCATCAGCATCATCAGCATCAGCATATGCATCATCATCGGCTTCATCATCAACAGATGCATCATCATCAGCATCAGCAGCAGCATCATCAACATCATCATCAGCATCAGCAGCATCATCAGCATCATCATCATTAGCAGCATCAGCAGATGCATCATCATCGGCATCATCATCAACAGATGCATCATCATCAGCATCAGCAGCAGCATCATCAACATCATCATCAGCATCAGCAGCATCATCAGCATCATCATCATCAGCATCATCAGCATCAGCAGATGCATCATCATCGGCATCATCATCAACAGATGCATCATCATCAGCATCAGCAGCAGCATCATCAACATCATCATCAGCATCAGCAGCATCATCAGCATCATCATCATCAGCATCATCAGCATCAGCAGATGCATCATCATCGGCATCATCATCAACAGATGCATCATCATCAGCATCATCATCAACAGATGCATCATCATCAGCAGCAGCAGCATCATCAACATCATCATCAGCATCAGCAGCATCATCAGCATCATCATCATCAGCATCATCAGCATCAGCAGATGCATCATCATCAGCATCATCATCAACAGATGCATCATCAGCATCATCATCAACAGATGCATCATCAGCATCATCATCAACAGATGCATCATCATCAGCATCAGCAGCAGCATCATCAACATCATCATCAGCATCAGCAGCTTCATCAGCATCATCATCATCAGCATCATCAGCATCAGCAGATGCATCATCATCAGCATCATCATCAACAGATGCATCATCATCAGCATCATCATCAACAGATGCATCATCATCAGCATCAGCAGCAGCATCATCAACATCATCATCAGCATCAGCAGCATCATCAGCATCATCATCATCAGCATCATCAGCATCAGCAGATGCATAATCATCAGCATCATCATCAACAGATGCATCATCAGCATCATCATCAACAGATGCATCATCAGCATCATCATCAACAGATGCATCATCATCAGCATCAGCAGCAGCATCATCAACATCATCATCAGCATCAGCAGCATCATCAGCATCATCATCATCAGCATCATCAGCATCAGCAGATGCATCATCATCAGCATCATCATCAACAGATGCATCATCATCAGCATCATCATCAACAGATGCATCATCATCAGCATCAGCAGCAGCATCATCAACATCATCATCAGCATCAGCAGCATCATCAGCATCATCATCATCATCATCATCAGCATCAGCAGATGCATCATCATCAGCATCATCATCAACAGATGCATCATCATCAGCATCATCATCAACAGATGCATCATCATCAGCATCAGCAGCAGCATCATCAACATCATCATCAGCATCAGCAGCATCATCAGCATCATCATCATCAGCATCATCAGCATCAGCAGATGCATCATCATCAGCATCATCAACAGATGCATCATCATCAGCATCATCATCAACAGATGCATCATCATCAGCATCAGCAGCATCATCAACATCATCATCAGCATCAGCAGCATCATCAGCATCATCATCATCAGCATCATCAGCATCAGCAGATGCATCATCATCAGCATCATCATCAGCAGATGCATCATCATCAGCAGCATCATCAACAGATTCATCAGCATCAGCAGCAGCATCATCAACATCATCATCAGCATCAGCAGCATCATCAGCATCATCATCATCAGCATCATCAGCATCAGCAGATGCATCATCATCAGCATCATCATCAGCAGATGCATCATCATCAGCATCATCATCAACAGATGCATCATCATCAGCAGCAGCATCATCAACATCATCATCAGCATCAGCAGCATCATCAGCATCATCATCATCAGCATCATCAGCATCAGCAGATGCATCATCATCAGCATCATCATCAGCAGATGCATCATCATCAGCATCATCATCAGCAGATGCATCATCATCAGCATCATCATCAACAGATGCATCATCATCATCAGCAGATGCATCATCAGCAGCAGCATCATCACCAGCATCATCAGCAGCAAATGCATCATCAACAGCAGCATCATCAGCAGCATAATCATCAGCATCATCAGCCGATGCATCATCATCAGCAGCATCATCACCAGCATCATCATCAGCAGCAGCAGCATCAGCAGATGCATCATCATCATCAGCAGCAGATGTATCATCATCAGCAGCAGCAGATGTATCATCATCAGCAGCAGCATCATCATCAGCAGATGCATCATCAGCAGCATCAGCAGAAGCATCATCATCATCAGCAGATGTATCATCATCAGCAGCAGCAGATGT
>NW_022638453.1:0-30287 GCF_010993605.1 Petromyzon marinus
GTGTCGTAACCCTCCACCACCCGACACGGCCAATCAGCATAAAAAAGTGTCACGTTGACAAAGACAAAATAGTTCACTACTTTAGCTCCGCACCGGTGTGTTGAAGAGTGAATCCACAACATTTACAGTTTGAGTAGTACTGTGACGTTTCGCTGGTAATTACATCCAGCATCATCGGGCAATTCGCCAGAATGGTGAAGCCCTCTCCACTTGCTCCCGGTCTTAAATGGAGCAGCAGCAGGGTGACGTCATCATTTAACTCATTCAGGTGCAGTAACCAGTCAATGGTTATGATTAGTAATGAGTTGTGGATTAGTAATTAGTTGTAATGTGTGTTATTGTGATTATATGCTACGTTAGTAATCCGTTAATTAGTATGTGTTTCCCCTATAAGGAATTGTAATATGTATTATTCCCAGTCATTCATTATTTCGCGCGTTTACCACAGCAGAGAGAGAGGCCTCAACTGAGTCTCGTTTCACGGGGATACTGAACACGAATTTGTTTCGCAGTCGGGGCGAGCGAGGGACGATTGCCGTTGTGTGCGTGGCACCCCGTGCTCTCTCATCGCTATTGGGCCGTTTTGCGGGTGTGGTTTTGTCAACGTGGACCCTAACGTGCGCACGTTGCAAACCTTCGTGAATTACGTGACGGGGGGGGGGGTCTCTCAAAAGGTTCGCTTTGAAGCGGACGGCAAACATAGCGCGCTGTGTCGTGGTTCACACCTTCCGCAGCAGTTACGCCAAGGTCGTAGTCATAGAGTGAACATTGGGGGGGGGGGGGGGGACCAAATCTTACAAGGTGTCTGGAGGGAGTCCCAACCCAGAAGGAAAAAAAAAATATCTAAATTTGAAAACTAATTTCCTGCCTGAAATATTTTAAAATTCACGAACACGTGGGATGGACTTTTCGTTAATTTTTTTACAAGAATGTCTTATTAGTGTTACATTGCTCTGTTTTTACTTTTTTTTACCATTTCTTGTTTCATTGTGTGTAATGGCAGAGATTAGGGATTAATAAAGTACAACCATAACCACAATCATATAAACAGAAATCTATGCATTGACTAAAATGAAGACGAGTCCAGATATTGTGGCCAAGGTTTAGCAAATTGTTGTTTTTATTTACATGGCATCGCAATAATGTTTATAGCAATATATTGGGGGGGGGGACATTTTGAGCATATTTGAATATTGGGAGGGGATGTGTCCCCCCCCCCCAATTTCTATTATAATTACGGCCTTGAGTTACGCATTGTTGGCCAAGTAATTGACTGGCTGAGTCGGTCACTGGTGGTGTCTTTTGACCAGGGTTTCAGGCAACCTTTTGAAAGAAGAAGATTCGAGCAAATTGTTTTTGTTGGCGTCGTTATTATTGTTGCTGTTGTTGGTGGCTTTGACCAAAATAGTTCGAGAGGCGCATCACACACGCAGAGCTGCTACTCGTACGCAGACAGGGCGGCGGGTATACGCAGCGGATGACAAGCACGTTCTGATTGAAGTAAATTACCTGGGCGATGGAAAAAAAACCGCTTCTAATGAGGTTTCTTTTTTGTTCATCCGTTGGTTCTTCTCCAATAACAATACGGTTCGACCGCTGAACATTTCGTCGTCGCCAAGACATCCCCAACAGTGACCCCAGTCCCTGCAGTAAGTGTCGGATGAAGCTAGTGCGGGACCTGTAGCACGATGTTATTAAGGGGCCCTAAATAAAATAAAATAAAACACGTAAATATTAAAACATATCAATTTTTTTACTTGCACAGTCAAGTAATTGTATTTTTTTTTCATTTGCTATACAGCCAGATAATACGACAAATCGCTAACCTTGAACACACAGTCGTTCGTAAAAGTTGAAGGCGGTATAGTACTACAGTAATAGAGCAAGTGCGGAATCACTGAACAGGAATTGATAGCTTGAAATCATTTAGCGCCGGGGGACCTTGAAAGTTCTGGGCCCAGAGCTTGTGTAGCTACTTGTGCTACTGGGATAATCCACCACTACCTGCAATGTATCATAAATTATCTTAATACGTGAAATGATATAGTAATAGGTTTTACCCTTTTAACTCGCACAAAAACTGACACCTTTATTCAAGGCATCATGTTTGCAATAACCACAACACAAGCAATCAAAATGCAAACAAAAGAGACAACTCTGATAGTAATATTGGCACTGTCCTTGAATTTGATTGGTCCACACCCGAGACGGCTTTTCTTAGAGCCTAGTCTCCATTGGTGTTGGACCAGATTATTATCAGAGTTGTCTCTTTTGTTTGCATTTTGATTGCTTGTGTTGTGGTTATTGCAAACATGATGCCTTGAATAAAGGTGTCAGTTTTTTTGTGCCAGTTAAAAGGGTAAAACCTATTACTATATCTTGTTATTGGCAAAGGAGGTCTCATAACGTGAAATGATGTTTAAGATTTAGGTTGAAAAAAAAAACCGGCTCGTCACGAAGCAGGTTTTGCCGACCCCTTGCTCTAGACAATCGAACGGCGTTGGCCCGAAGTTCATCCAGCAGTGGAATGAACTTGGACCAATCGAAACAGTGCGAACAACGTGTTCTATAGCCCTATAGGGGGGGGGGGGGGGGCAGTAGAGGCTAAGGCCAACGTGTATCAACACAACCCGGCACCTCCGATTAGCACGCTTGCCTAGGTGCGGTGTGAAATAAGTTCAACGAACATACACACACACGTACATCTTGATCAGCTCGTAAATCTCAACAGACTAACTATAGCGAGTTGAGTCGTTTACAAATGTTTAAAGCGACCTGAATATCACACATGATAGCTCGACAAAGTCGCGGCTTACCATCACGTGGACATTCATAGCAGCCAAAATACTCTAAACGCGAGACGTTGATTCTAAATGTGGAGGGGAAAACCTCAAGGAGCCGGAGAAAACCCCACACGACCACGCGAAGAGAAAGAGAGATGCGCAAACTCCAAATACAGCAGCAGGCATCGTCAGGGTCGGGATTGAACCCACGGCCTCCTGTACACCAGGCGAGGTAGTTAACATCTCCTAGCCACCGTGATGATGAGAGAGAGAGAGAGAGACACGCAGACTCAAAATACAGCAGCAGGCATCGTCAGGGTCAGGATTGAACCCACGACCTCCTGTACACCAGGCGAGGTAGTTAACATCTCCTAGCCACCGTGATGATGAGAGAGAGAGACACGCAGACTCCAAATACACAGCAGGCATCGTCAGGGTCGGGATAGAACCCACGACCTCCTGTACACCAGGCGAGGTAGTTAACATCTCCCACCCACCGTGATGATGAGAGAGAGAGAGAGACGCAGACTCCAAATATACAGCAGGCGTCTGGGTCGGGATCGAAACCAAGACCTCGTGAAGAAACCAGGCGAGGTATTTAACTATCTCCTAGGCACCGTGGTGATGATGAGAGAGACAGAGAGAGACACGCCAAACTCCAAACATACAGCAGGCGTCAGGGTCGGGATGGAACTCACCACCCCCTGCATACCAGGCGAGCGAGTAAATCCTCTCGCCACCGCAGCGCCGATTTAAACCTGGGTAACAACTCGGGCGACGATGGCTAGTGTCGTTTGCAAGAGAGCGACACGCGGCGTTCGTCTGCTGCCACGAGAGGGCGACAGACGCGTGCGTATTCTTCAATGGCAATGGGGAAAAATGTTAGACGAGCCACGGCAGGTTCTATATTGGTCATGTGGAAGCCAAGCTATGGGACCCGTACAGTGCAGTGAACCCCACAGAGACCCACGGAGATACAGAGAGGCTCAGAGAGATACGCTGACACCCATGAGATACGTAGAAACTCATAGAGATACATTTATATACACGTAGGCCCATTGATATACATAGAGACCCATAGAGACACGGAGATACACTGAGACCCATAGAGTTACGTAGAGGCTCATAGAGATACAATGAGATACATATAGACCTATAGACGTACATAGATACCCATAGAGACACAGAGATACACTGAGACCCATAGAGATACGTAGAAGCTCATAGAGATACAATGAGATACATATAGACCTATAGACATACATAGATACCCATAGGGACACGGAGATACACTGAGACCCATAGAGATACGTAGAGGCTCATAGAGATGCAATGAGATACATATAGACCTATAGACATACATAGATACCCATAGAGACCCACGGAGATACGTAGAGACTCATAGAGATATAATGATATAATTGTAGACTCACAGACATACATAGAGACCCACAGAGACGCACGAAGATATGTAGAGGCTCAAGGAGATACAATGACATACATATAGACCCATCGACATACATAGATACCCATAGAGACACAGATACACTGAGGCACAAAAAGACATGTGAAAGACAGTTTCAGTTTAATTATTTTGGTATAGCCCTGTGAGCCATTCGGCTCTTGAATCGGGTGCAACCACAACAAACAAACAAAACTAAAACACGAACAAGAAAAACATCTTAAAGTGACTAAGTGACTGTGCAAACAGAAAATCCATGAACAAAAAAAAACATCAAAATATTCCTGAAAAAAGCACCGTACACCAACGCTGTGTGCAAAAAATCCCAGTGGGATGCAAATCAAACAACAACAACAACAACCACAAGAAAACTTAGATTAAGGCCATCAGTCTAACTCCGTACTACAACAAAACAAATATGTCCAAACCAAAAAAAAACGTTTTAAGACAAACCACAGCGGAACCATAGTGGCCATGCAAGCCAAACTATAGATTTTTGTTGCCAGAAAAAAGGCGTTAAACCTTTTATCATATTTTGCCACTGGCAAAAGGAGGTCCCATAATGTAGATGCTCACCCCGACCTCTCTTTACTCTGATAGTGGCATTGTCTTTGCGCTGTGTACGCCTTGTTGCATCCCCTGGTCTAACATCGTTTGAGACGAGGCTCTAAAGAAAGCCGTCTCTGGTGTGGACCAATCAGTTTCAAGGACAATGCCACAGATATGATCAGAGTGCGGTTTTTGTTTGCATTCTGACCACAAGTATTGTGGTTCATGCAGACGTGATTCCTTGTAAAAGCTTTCAGTTTGGTGTTTTAACATCTTAACGCAGCTGTTTTGTGGCCAGAAAAAAAGTGGAAAACCCTATTATCAAACTTTGGATCCTTAGAGTGTAGTACACCCCATATAGAGAGAGGCTCGCAGAGATACACTGATACCCATGGAGATATACAGAGGCTCACAGAGATACATAGATACTCACAGATATACATAGAAACTCGTAGAGACCCATAGATACTCACAGATATACACAGAGATACATAGAAACCCATAGAGACCCATAGATACTCACCGATATACACAGAGATATATAGAGGCTCATAGAGATACATAGATACTAACAGATATACATAGAAAATCGTAGAGACGCATAGATACTCACAGATATACGCAGAGATACATAGAAACCCATAGAGACCCATAGATACTCACCGATATACACAGAGATACATAGAAACTCATAGAGACCCATAGAGACTCAGAGATACACAGAGATACATAGAAACCCATAGAGACCCATAGAGACTCAGAGATACACAGGGATACATAGAAACTCATAGAGACCCATAGAGATGCATTCAATCCCAAGTGGTGCGACTGTGACCATGCAATGAACACCGTGGATCGTACAGTGAACCCACAGACACCCACAAAGACACACTGAGATACTTAGATACCCATGGAGACTCAAAGTGTTACACAGATTTGAAGTGTTTCGTGACTGCAGGGATCAATACTCTTCGGTTCTTTCGGTAAAGTCACGTAGGTAGAAGACGTTTCGGGCGCAACACAAGCGTCCGTCATCAGGTGGGACAGCCACAGCAAGAGACAGTTAAATTTTGATTTAAAGCTTTCGTGACTGCAGTAATTCATATTCTTAGCTCTTTCGGTAAAGTCACGTTGAAGGGAAACAATAAAATAATAAAATGTATATAAAACAATAAAAAATTCTCACGACGTTTCGACCATAACGCAAACGTTTGTGTTATGGTCGAAACGTCGTGAGAATTTGTATTGTTTTATATATATTTTATTATTTTATTGTTTCCCTTCAACGTGACTTTACCGAAAGCGCTAAGAAGACAAGAGACAGTTCTTTATTTTATTTTATATCTACGTGACTTTACCGGAAGAACCAAAGGGTGTGATACACATTGATGCGCAGAGACCCACAGAGACACATGAAGTACACGCCACAGTGTGGAACACACAGTGACCCTAACGAGACCCATATAAACACTCAGAGATAACAGTGATCTTCATGATCTTGCACCGGATCGTGATTGCTGCTATGGGTAGCGATCGTGTGAGTGGACACGTTAGGATTATGGCTGGGGGTATCGGTAGGGGCTCGGATCGTGTGAGTGGACGTGCTAGGGTGTTAGGATTATGGCTGTGGGTATGGGTAGGGGTTAGGATCGTGTGAGTGGACGTGCTAGGGTGTTAGGAACAGGGTTAGGGGTATGGGTAGGGGCTAGGATCGTGTGAGTGGACGTGCTAGGGTGTTAGGATTATGGATTGTGGGTAGGGGCTAGGATTGTGTGAGTGGACGTGTTAGGGTTTAGGATTATGGATTGTGGGTATGGGTAGGGGCTAGGATCGTGTGAGTGGACGTGTTAGGGTGTTATGAACAGGGTTAGGGGTATGGACTAGAATCGTGTGAGTGGACGCGTTAGGGTGTTAGGATTATGGCTGTGGGTATGGGTAGGAGCTAGGATCGTGTGAGTGGACGTGCTAGGGTGTTAGGAACAGGGTTAGGGGCATGGGGTTGGAGGTTGGTGTTGGGATGGGAATTTGTGCACGGGGAACTATTCCAGTCTCGCGTGTGATGGCAGCAGCAGCGGCAGCGGCAGCAGCGGCAGCGCCGCGACCTCCACAGTGAACTTCGAGATCTTGGACCAGATCGTTGCTGCTGATGATGATGCTGATGATGATGATGCTGCTGATGCTGATGATGCCGATGATTATGCTGCTGCTGATGATGATAATCCTGCTGATGATGATGCTGATGATTATGATGCCGCTGCGGATGATAATCCTGCTGATGATGCTGATGATGATGCTGATGATTATGATGCCGCTGCGGATGATAATCCTGCTTATGATGATGCTGATGATTATGATGCTGCTGCTGATGAAAATCCTGCTGCTGATGATGATGATGCTGATGATTGTTTGGCTGCTATACATTTCCACACGAAGATACCCCGCTTCGTGTTGAGCTCTCATCTGTGGCCAAGGGTGGCTTCTGAAAAAAGGAGTTATACACCTCAGTGGGTTTTGCCTGGTAAAAAAATATTTTGAATTTATATATATATTTTTTAGTGATTTGTTAACCTTTCATATACTTTGCACTCCTATTGTGTGCGTGTTTTTTTTGCTATTGTTAGTCGTCGTAACTTTCTGAACCCCGTGCGCCCTACTGGACATCTGTGACAAACAAAAAAAAGAGCTTCATAGCTCTTCGGATTTCTCATGCAGTATAAATACATACGCGAGAATAATAATAATAATAATGATGATTCGTTTAATAACCAGCAGCGAATCGACTTGGGGGATCGTCAAGAAACAACAGGAAGGGGGTTACAGACAGTGACAACAGACGGCCATCCATCCGCCCCTTCGACTCCACGGCAGGCAGGCCCGTCGCCTGGAACGCTTCAGGGTCACCGTCGCCCCGTGTCGATGACCGTGAGCGGGAATCGAACTCGGGTCCGCAGGGCTCCGTAGCGCAGCGCGCCAAACCACTGCGCCACCGCTCTCGACTTTGTCAGTAACCCCCCTCCACCGCCCCACCCCCCTCCACCGCCCCCCCCCCCCACCGCACCGCCCCCCACCACCGCCCCCCCCCCCCCTCTTCCTCCCCACTCCGTCAAGCGAGCGACCACGTGGGGCCTGTTTCCCATTAGCCACTGCGAGTGCTGTGCGCGTCACGTCGAGCTTGATCACGTGCTTAGTCTTTTGTTCCTTTGTGTGTGCGAGATGGGGGTGGGGGGCGTTTGGGGTGGTGGTGGGAGGGAGGGAGGTTTGGGGGGGGGGGGTTTACGAGACTCGGCTGACTACGCGACCACGTGGTGTGTTCAGTCTGCGACAGCCCCCCCCAATCCCCCCCCCACCCCGTATTTTTTTAAATTCGTGGAAAAGCGAATTTAACGGCGTACCCGAACTGAGTTTATGTTACGTTATGGGGTTGTATTATATTTTTTATGTCAATGTATATCATCAAAGAAACGCAGCCTCCTTATACAAAATGCGTCGAATACCCAACCCCCCAAGCTTTTATTGGGCACCACGACAGCTGGGAGATGTTAACTACCTAGCCTGGTATACAGGAAGGCGTGGGTTCGATCCCAACCCTGACGCCTGCTGCTGCTGTATATGTGGAGTCTGCGTGTCTCTCTCTCTCATCATCATCACGGTGGCTAGGAGATGTTAACTCCCTCGCCTGGTATACAGGAAGTCGTGGGTTCGATCCCAACCCTGACGCCTGCTGCTGCTGTATATTTGGAGTTTGCGTGTCTCTCATCATCACGGTGGCTAGGAGATGTTAACTACCTTGCCTGGTATACAGGATGTCGTGGGTTCGATCCCAACCCTGACGCCTGCTGCTGCATATTTTTGAGTTTGCGTCTCTCTCTCTCTCTCTTTCCTCGTGGTCGCGTGGATTTTTCTCCGCGACCTCCGATTTTTCATCCACATTTAGAAAACATGCGTTTAGAGTATTTGTCTGCAATAGATTTCCACACGATGATCCTCCTTGCCAGGGTCGCTTCTGAAAAAGACCTAAACAGCTCAGTGGGCCTTACCTGGTTAAACAACTCCCAACATATTTTTGCAGGTTTGTTTTTTTTGTAATGGGGGCCCGCGACTTTAGGTTTTTATTTTTATTTTAAAAACTGCATTGCCGTTGTGCCTTCGTTTTATTCGGATCTCTTTCTCAACGTTGACAAGCGTGCGCCCATCGCCGGCGACTCGCGTCGCGAGGAGGCATGGTGGGCAAGCGCTGCCCCCCTCCCACACCACCACCACCACCTCCACCTCTCTGAAACCCACTGATGCGGATCGCGGCTCGCTTGCAGGAGATGATTTAGATTGTGATGTTCGTCGGCGCTATGAATGCCCCAAATGATGGGGCCCACTTTGTTAAGCTCGTCATTTGTGGCCAGGTCGCTGCAGGAACATAAGTTGATGCCTCGGTGGCCTTCGCCTGTTAGGATGATTTGTTTAATTCCATTTCTACCCACGTGACTTTACCGAAAGAAGCAACGTGTAAGGATGGGGATGGTTTAGTTTCTATTTGTTTGTGGTCGGGTGGTTTGTTTACCTTACTTGTACTTTGCAACTCCCACCGTGTTGCTGGTTGTTGCTGTAACGTGATTACCCCGTGCCCCTACTGGGCGTCTGTGACAAAGCGCTTTAAAGCTCATCGGATTCCTCCTGCGGTTTAAATAAACATCCTGATTCTGAGCAGGTATTATCAGCCGGTAGTTCTGCGATATCCACAGTCTGCAAGCTTTTTACGAATGGATTCTCCGTCATGGACATCTGCAGATACAATATTTATATATGTGTAGTGTCAACGACTCAGAGACAGAGTTTCTCGGAGGCACTTTCTTCATTAACAACTTTCAGGGTCTCGATCAGCCCAGCCTGTACACAACACTAAATTCAAATCTAGATACAACACTAGCCATTTAACACTGACTGCGCTGACTGAGACATCCAACTACTCTCTCTCTTTGATTCTTTCGGTAAAGTCACGTAGAAATAAATTAAATAATAATAGAATACGACGTTTTGATTGCAACACAAGCAATCGTCATCAGGTACGAATGAATGAGAAAACAAACCTAGTGAAACGAAGCGAGAGAGAGTCTACCATTGGCTGTATGGGGTGGCCCAAAAGTCAGGGCGCACAGAGTTTAAATATTTAATGTAGCAGATCACACAGGGTTAACATATTTATTGTAGTAGATCACACAAGGTTAATATATTTATTGTAGTAGATCACACAGGGTTAGTATATTTATTGTAGTAGACCACACAAGGTTAGTATATTTATTGTAGTAGATCACACAGGGTTAGTATATTTATTGTAGTAGATCACACAGGGTTAATATATATTGTAGTAGATCACACAGGGTTAATATATTTATTGTAGTAGATCACACAGGGTTAATATATTGTGGTAGATCACACAGGGTTAATATATTTATTGTAGTAGACCACACAGGGTTAATATATTTATTGTAGTAGATCACAGAGGGTTAATATATTTATTGTAACAGATCACACAGGGTTAATATATTTATTGTAGTAGACCACACAGGGTTAATATATTTATTGTAGTAGATCACACAGGGTTAATATATTTATTGTAGTAGACCACACAGGGTTAGTATATTTATTGTAGTAGACCACACAGGGTTAATATATTTATTGTAGTAGACCACACAGGGTTAATATATTTATTGTGACAGATCACACATGGTTAATATATTTGTTGTAGTAGATCACACAGGGTTAATATATTTATTGTAACAGATCACACAGGGTTAATATATTTATTGTAGAGGATCACACACGGTTAGTATATTTATTGTAGTAGATCACACAGGGTTAATATATTTATTGTAGTAGATCACACAGGGTTAATATATTTATTGTAGTAGACCACACAGGGTTAGTATATTTATTGTAGTAGATCACACAAGGTTAGTATATTTATTGTAGTAGACCACACAGGGTTAATAAATTTATTGTAACAGATCACACAGGGTTAGTATATTTATTGTAGTAGATCACACAGGGTTAGTATATTTATTGTAGTAGATCACACAGGGTTAGTATATTTATTGTAGTAGATCACACAGGGTTAATATATTTATTGTAGTAGATCACACAGGGTTAATATATTTATTGTAGTAGATCACACAGGGTTAATATATTTATTGTAACAGATCACACAGGGTTAGTATATTTATTGTAGTAGATCACACAGGGTTAATATATTTATTGTAGTAGATCACACAGGGTTAATAAATTTTTTGTAACAGATCACACAGGGTTAGTATATTTATTGTAGTAGATCACACAGGGTTAATATATTTATTGTAGTAGATCACACAGGGTTAGTATATTTATTGTAGTAGACCACACAGGGTTAGTATATTTATTGTAACAGATCACACAGGGTTAGTATATTTATTGTAGTAGATCACACAGGGTTAGTATATTTATTGTAGTAGATCACACAGGGTTAGTATATTTATTGTAGTAGATCACACAGGGTTAATATATTTAGTGTAGTAGATCACACAGGGTTAATATATTTATTGTAGTAGATCACACAGGGTTAGTATATTTATTGTAGTAGATCACACAGGGTTAATATATTTATTGTAACAGATCACACAGGGTTAATATATTTATTGTAGTAGATCACACAGGGTTAATATATTTATTGTAACAGATCACACAGGGTTAGTATATTTATTGTAGTAGATCACACAGGGTTAATATATTTATTGTAACAGATCACACAGGGTTAATATATTTATTGTAGTAGACCACACAGGGTTAGTATATTTATTGTAGTAGATCACACAGGGTTAGTATATTTATTGTAGTAGATCACACAGGGTTAATATATTTATTGTAGTAGATCACACAGGGTTAATATATTTATTGTAGTAGATCACACAGGGTTAATATATTTATTGTAATAGATCACACAGGGTTAGTATATTTATTGTAGTAGATCACACAGGGTTAATATATTTATTGTAGTAGATCACACAGGGTTAATATATTTTTTGTAACAGATCACACAGGGTTAGTATATTTATTGTAGTAGATCACACAGGGTTAATATATTTATTGTAGTAGATCACACAGGGTTAGTATATTTATTGTAGTAGACCACACAGGGTTAGTATATTTATTGTAACAGATCACACAGGGTTAGTATATTTATTGTAGTAGATCACACAGGGTTAGTATATTTATTGTAGTAGATCACACAGGGTTAGTATATTTATTGTAGTAGATCACACAGGGTTAATATATTTAGTGTAGTAGATCACACAGGGTTAATATATTTATTGTAGTAGATCACACAGGGTTAATATATTTATTGTAACAGATCACACAGGGTTAGTATATTTATTGTAGTAGATCACACAGGGTTAATATATTTATTGTAGTAGATCACACAGGGTTAATATATTTTTTGTAACAGATCACACAGGGTTAGTATATTTATTGTAGTAGATCACACAGGGTTAATATATTTATTGTAGTAGATCACACAGGGTTAGTATATTTATTGTAGTAGACCACACAGGGTTAGTATATTTATTGTAGTAGATCACACAGGGTTAGTATATTTATTGTAGTAGATCACACAGGGTTAATATATTTAGTGTAGTAGATCACACAGGGTTAATATATTTATTGTAGTAGATCACACAGGGTTAGTATATTTATTGTAGTAGATCACACAGGGTTAATATATTTATTGTAACAGATCACACAGGGTTAGTATATTTATTGTAGTAGATCACACAGGGTTAATATATTTATTGTAACAGATCACACAGGGTTAATATATTTATTGTAGTAGACCACACAGGGTTAGTATATTTATTGTAGTAGATCACACAGGGTTAGTATATTTATTGTAGTAGATCACACAGGGTTAATATATTTATTGTAGTAGATCACACAGGGTTAATATATTTATTGTAGTAGATCACACAGGGTTAATATATTTATTGTAGTAGATCACACAGGGTTAATATATTTTTTGTAACAGATCACACAGGGTTAGTATATTTATTGTAGTAGATCACACAGGGTTAATATATTTATTGTAGTAGATCACACAGGGTTAGTATATTTATTGTAGTAGACCACACAGGGTTAGTATATTTATTGTAACAGATCACACAGGGTTAGTATATTTATTGTAGTAGATCACACAGGGTTAGTATATTTATTGTAGTAGATCACACAGGGTTAGTATATTTATTGTAGTAGATCACACAGGGTTAATATATTTAGTGTAGTAGATCACACAGGGTTAATATATTTATTGTAGTAGATCACACAGGGTTAGTATATTTATTGTAGTAGATCACACAGGGTTAATATATTTATTGTAACAGATCACACAGGGTTAATATATTTATTGTAGTAGATCACACAGGGTTAATATATTTATTGTAACAGATCACACAGGGTTAGTATATTTATTGTAGTAGATCACACAGGGTTAATATATTTATTGTAACAGATCACACAGGGTTAATATATTTATTGTAGTAGACCACACAGGGTTAGTATATTTATTGTAGTAGATCACACAGGGTTAATATATTTATTGTAGTAGATCACACAGGGTTAATATATTTATTGTAGTAGATCACACAGAGTTAGTATATTTATTGTAACAGATCACACAGGGTTAATATATTTATTGTAGTAGATCACACAGGGTTAGTATATTTATTGTAGTAGACCACACAGGGTTAATATATTTATTATAGTAGATCACACAGGGTTAATATATTTATTGTAACAGATCACACAGGGTTAGTATATTTATTGCAACATATCGCACAGGGTTAGTATATTTATTGTAGTAGATCACACAGGGTTAATATATTTATTGTAGTAGATCACACAGGGTTAATATATTTATTGTAGTAGATCACACAGGGTTAATATATTTATTGTAGTAGATCACACAGGGTTAGTATATTTATTGTAGTAGATCACACAGGGTTAGTATATTTATTGTAGTAGACCACACAGGGTTAATATATTTATTGCAACATATCACACAGGGTTAGTATATTTATTGCAACATATCGCACAATGTTAGTATATTTATTGTAGTAGATCACACAGGGTTAATATATTTATTGTAACAGATCACACAGGGTTAATATATTTATTGCAACATATCGCACAGGGTTAATATATTTATTGTAACAGATCACACAGGGTTAATATATGTATTGTAGTAGATCACACAGGGTTAATATATTTATTGTAGTAGATCACACAGGGTTAATATATTTATTGTAGTAGATCACACAGGGTTAATATATTTATTGTAACAGATCACACAGGGTTAATATATTTATTGTAGTAGATCACACAGGGTTTATATATTTATTGTAACAGATAACACAGGGTTAATATATTGATCGATGACGATGAAGATGATGATGACGCTGACGACGAGTGGAACAATATTGCCGATCGATCAATGACAGTGATGATGACTCTGATGACGATGGGAACAATATTATCGATCAATCAATGACGATGATGAAGAAGATGATGATGACGCTTACGACGATTGGAACAATATTGTCTCACGTGCCTGCAGACGTGGGCTGACGTAGCTGGGCTATCGTTTAAAGGCTCTCGAGGGATGAGGTCATCGTGGGTTGACATTGTGACGTCATCGCCTACGTCACTGGGCGAGGCGGTGTAGGTTGGTGGGTGGGGGGGATGACGATGACGTCACTTAATTATAATGAGAAATGAAAATTTATTGATTACAAACCTTCTGCTCATGTCGGGAGTAAAATTAAGGCTCAAAATTCCTCACAGCGAGTGTCTTATCTTGCTTTGTAATCACACACCCACACTACATACACACACCACACACACCACACACACCCACACACCACACACACCACACACACCACACACACCCACAAACATCACACACACCACACACACACCCACAAAGACAAAGATCCCCCATATAGCCTTAACAGACTGTAGGGGCAAGTGCTGTTAGCGAGCACCTATGAAGGCCGGAACGGTACACGAGGGGGTGGGTGGCCAGCACCACGCCCGACCGCTTTTGTCTCCCTAGTGGCGATGTTTACACACCGCACCAGGTACTCATTTGAGGCTGAGTCGACCTAGGGGAGGCCCGGGACCGGTTCAGATAATCGACACTGGTGTTGGCCATGAGCGGGAATCGAACCCGGGTCGCCAGGTTCATAGCGCAGCGCGCGAACCGCTACACACCACACACACACCCACACACATCACACCACACACACCCACAAACATCACACCCACAGCACACACACACCCACACACATCACACCCACACACACACAGCCACACACATCACACCCACACACACACCCACACACATCACACACACACCCACACCACACACACATCAAAACACACACACACCCATACCACACACACCACACACACGCCACACACCAACACATCACACGCACACACCACACACACACATCATACACACATCACACCCGCACACACACCCACACACATCACACACACACCCACACCACACACACATCAAACACACACACACCCATACCACACACACCACACACACGCCACACACCAACACATCACACGCACACACCACACACACACCACACAGACATCATACACACACCACACACCAAACACACCCACACCATACACACACCACGCACCCACACACATCACACACACACCACACACACACCCACACCACACACACATCATACACACCCACACCACACACGCCACACACACATCACACACACACCACACACACACCCACACCACACACACATCATACACACACCCACACCACACACGCCACACACGCCACACACCAACACATCACACGCACACACCACACACACCCACACCACACACCAAGACAATCACATATAAACACACACACGCGCGCGCGCATTCTCACTGACACACATACAAAGACAAAGATGGCCCGTTTAGCCTTAACAGACTGGTGGGCCAAGGTTACTCTCAGTCAGTGTTGGCCGTGAGCGGGCAATCGAACTCGCGTCGGCCGGTTCGTAGCGCGGCGCGCTAACCGCTGCGCCACCGCTCCTCCCCCAGACAGACTGACGCAGCGTGAACACTCCCACCCCTCCCAGCGCCCCCCACGCCAAAGCACGTGGCTCCAAGACCCGTTTACGCATCCGCCTCAGTGGCTGGCCACCCCACCACTGACGGCAGGTGTTGATCTCTGCGCACTATTTATTTATTCTCTCAGTTGTTGCCTTTTTTCACCCTCCCAGTCGTTTACCCCCCCCCCCTACCCCACCGCCCAATTCTCGCTCTCCCCACGAGGTAGTCGTGTCCAGAGTTTGACAGAGCCCGTGGGCTATGGGCCAGTGACAGACTGAGGTTCAACGTCGGCCCAGGCATTTAGGAATGCCACGGCGTGGCGAGGAGATGTTAACTACCCTTGCCTGGTTTACGGGAAGTCGTGGGTTCGATGCCGACACTGACGATTCCTGTTGTATATTTGGAGTTTGCGTGTCTCTCTCTCATCATCATCATGGTGGCTAGGAGATGTTAACTACCTCGCTAGGTATACAGGATGTCGTGGGTTCGATCCAGACCCTAACGTCTGCTGCTGCTGTATATTTGGAGTTTGCGTGTCTCTCTCTCATCATCATCACGGTGGCTAGGAGATGTTAACTTCCTCTCCTGGTCTACAGGAGGTCGTGGGTTCGATCCCGACCCTAACGTCTGCTCCCATGGTGAACTGGACTCCCATGGTAAACTGGACTCCCATGGTAAACTGGATAACCATGGTAAACTGGTCTCCCATGGTAAACTGGTCTCGCATGGTAAACTGGTCATCCATGGTAAACTGGACTCCCATGGTAAACTGGACATCCATGGTAACCTGGTCTCCCATGGTAAACTGGACTCCCATGGTAAACTGGATATCCATGTTAAACTGGACTCCCATGGTAAACTGGACATCCATGGTAAACTGGATATCCATGGTAAACTGGTCTCCCATGGTAAACTGGACACCCATGGTAAACTGGACATCCATGATAAACTGGACATCTATGGTAAACTGGACATCCATGGTAGACTGGACATCCATGGTAAACTGGTCTCCCATGGTAAACTGGACTCCCATGGTAAACTGGACTCCCATGATAAACTGGACTCCCATGGTAAACTGGACATCCATGGTAAACTGGACATCCATGGTAAACTGGACTCCCATGGTAAACTGGACATCCATGGTAAACTGGACATCCATTGTAAACTGGACTCCAATGGTAAACTGGACTCCCATGATAAACTGGACTCCCTTGGTAAACTGGACATCCATGGTAAACTGGACTCCCATGGTAAACTGGTCTCCCATGGTGAACTGGACTCCCATGGTAAACTGGACTCCCATGGTAAACTGGACATCCATGGTAAACTGGACTCCCATGGTAAACTGGTCTCCCATGGTAAACTGGACTCCCATGGTAAACTCGACATCCATGGTAAACTGGTCTCCCATGGTAAACTGGACTCCCATGGTGAACTGGACTCCCATGGTTAAATGGATTCCCATGGTAAACTGGTCTCCCATGGTTAACTGGACACCCATGGTGAACTGGACTCCCATGGTAAACTGGACATCCATGGTAAACTGGACTCCCATGGTAAACTGGACATCCATGGTGAACTGGACTCCCATGGTGAACTGGACATCCATGGTAAACTGCACATCCATGGTAAACTGGCCTCCCATGGTAAACTGGTCTCCCATGGTAAACTGGACTCCCATGGTAAACTGGACATCCATGGTAACCTGGTCTCCCATGGTAAACTGGACTCCCATGTTAAATTGGACTTCCATGGTAAACTGGATATCCATGGTAAACTGGTCTCCCATGGTAAACTCGACACCCATGGTAAACTGGTCTACCATGGTAAACTGGTCTCCCATGGTAAACTGGACATCCATGGTAGACTGGACTCCCATGGTAAACTGGACATCCATGGTAAACTGGACATCCATGGTAAACTGGACTCCCATGGTAAACTGGACATCCATGGTAAACTGGACTCCCATGGTAAACTGGACATCCATGGTAAACTGGACTCCCATTGTAAACTGGACATCCATGGTGAACTGGACTCCCATGAAAAACTGGACTCCCATGGTAAACTGGACATCCATGGTGAACTGGACTCCCATGGTAAACTGGACATCCATGGTAATCTGGACTCCCATGGTAAACTGGACATCCATGGTGAACTGGACTCCAATGGTGAACTGGACATCCATGGTAAACTGCACATCCATGGTAAACTGGACATCCATGGTAAACTGGTCTCCCATGGTAAACTGGTCTCCCATGGTAAACTGGACTCCCATGGTAAACTGGACATCCATGGTAACCTGGTCTCCCATGGTAAACTGGACTCCCATGTTAAATTGGACTTCCATGGTAAACTGGATATCCATGGTAAACTGGTCTCCCATGGTAAACTCGACATCCATGGTAAACTGGTCTCCCATGGTAAACTGGACATCCATGGTAGACTGGACTCCCATGGTAAACTGGACATCCATGGTAAACTGGACATCCATGGTAAACTGGACTCCCATGGTAAACTGGACATCCATGGTAAACTGGACTCCCATGGTAAACTGGACATCCATGGTAAACTGGACTCCCATTGTAAACTGGACATCCATGGTGAACTGGACTCCCATGGTAAACTGGACATCCATGGTAATCTGGACTCCCATGGTAAACTGGAAATCCATGGTAAACTGGACATCCATGTTAACTGGACTTCCATGGTAAACTGGACATCCATGGTAAACTGGACATCCATGGTAAACTGGACTCCCATGGTAAACTGGACTCCCATGGTGAACTGGACTTCCATGGTAAACTGGTCTCCCATGGTAAACTGGACTCCCATGGTAAGCTGGACTCCCATGGTAAACTCGACATCCATGGTAAACTGGACTCCCATGGCAAACTGGACTCCCATGGTGAACTGGACTTCCATGGTAATCTGGACTCCCATGGTAAACTGGACATCCATGGTAAACTGGACTCCCATGGTAAACTGGACTCCCATGGTGAACTGGACTTCCATGGTAAACTGGTCTCCCATGGTAAACTGGTCTCCCATGGTAAACTGGACACCCATGGTAATCTGGACTCCCATGGTAAACTCGACATCCATGGTAAACTGGACTCCCATGGCAAACTGGACTCCCATGGTGAACTGGACTTCCATGGTAATCTGGACTCCCATGGTAAACTGGACATCCATGGTAAACAGGACTCCCATGGTAAACTGGTCTCACATGGTAAACTGGACTCCCATGGTAAACTGGACTCCCATGGTAAACTGGACATCCATGGTAAACTGGACTCACATGGTAAACTGGACTCCCATGGTGAACTGGACTTCCATGGTAAACTGGACTCCCATGATAAACTGGTCTCACATGGTAAACTGGACTCCCATGGTAAACTGGACATCCATGGTAAACTGGACTCCCATGGTAAACTGGTCTCACATGGTAAACTGGACTCCCATGGTAAACTGGACATCCATGGTAAACTGTACTCCAATGGTAAACTGGACTCCCATGGTGAACTGGACTTCCATGGTAATCTGGACTCCCATGGTAAACTCGACATCCATGGTAAACTGGACATCCATGGTAAACTGGTCTCCCATGGTAAACTGGTCTCCCATGGTAAACTGGACTCCCATGGTAAGCTGGACTCCCATGGTAAACTCGACATCCATGGTAAACTGGACTCCCATGGCAAACTGGACTCCCATGGTGAACTGGACTTCCATGGTAATCTGGACTCCCATGGTAAACTGGACATCCATGGTAAACTGGACTCCCATGGTAAACTGGACTCCCATGGTGAACTGGACTTCCATGGTAAACTGGTGTCCCATGGTAAACTGGTCTCCCATGGTAAACTGGACACCCATGGTAATCTGGACTCCCATGGTAAACTCGACATCCATGGTAAACTGGACTCCCATGGCAAACTGGACTCCCATGGTGAACTGGACTTCCATGGTAATCTGGACTCCCATGGTAAACTGGACATCCATAGTAAACTGGACTCCCATGGTAAACTGGTCTCACATGGTAAACTGGACTCCCATGGTAAACTGGACTCCCATGGTAAACTGGACATCCATGGTAAACTGGACTCACATGGTAAACTGGACTCCCATGGTGAACTGGACTTCCATGGTAAACTGGACTCCCATGGTAAACTGGTCTCACATGGTAAACTGGACTCCCATGGTAAACTGGACATCCATGGTAAACTGGACTCCCATGGTAAACTGGTCTCACATGGTAAACTGGACTCCCATGGTAAACTGGACATCCATGGTAAACTGTACATCCATGGTAAACTGGACTCCCATGGTGAACTGGACTTCCATGGTAATCTGGACTCCCATGGTAAACTGCACATCCATGGTAAACTGGACATCCATGGTAAACTGGTCTCCCATGGTAAACTGGTCTCCCATGGTAAACTGGACTCCCATGGTAAACTGGACATCCATGGTAACCTGGTCTCCCATGGTAAACTGGACTCCCATGTTAAATTGGACTTCCATGGTAAACTGGATATCCATGGTAAACTGGTCTCCCATGGTAAACTCGACACCCATGGTAAACTGGTCTACCATGGTAAACTGGTCTCCCATGGTAAACTGGACATCCATGGTAGACTGGACTCCCATGAAAAACTGGACTCCCATGGTAAACTGGACATCCATGGTGAACTGGACTCCCATGGTAAACTGGACATCCATGGTAATCTGGACTCCCATGGTAAACTAGAAATCCATGGTAAACTGGACATCCATGTTAACTGGACTTCCATGGTAAACTGGACATCCATGGTAAACTGGACATCCATGGTAAACTGGACTCCCATGGTAAACTGGACTCCCATGGTGAACTGGACTTCCATGGTAAACTGGTCTCCCATGGTAAACTGGTCTCCCATGGTAAACTGGACTCCCATGGTAAGCTGGACTCCCATGGTAAACTGGACATCCATGGTAAACTGGACTCCCATGGCAAACTGGACTCCCATGGTGAACTGGACTTCCATGGTAATCTGGACTCCCATGGTAAACTGGACATCCATGGTAAACTGGACTCCCATGGTAAACTGGACTCCCATGGTGAACTGGACTTCCATGGTAAACTGGTCTCCCATGGTAAACTGGTCTCCCATGGTAAACTGGACTCCCATGGTAAGCTGGACTCCCATGGTAAACTCGACATCCATGGTAAACTGGACTCCCATGGCAAACTGGACTCCCATGGTGAACTGGACTTCCATGGTAATCTGGACTCCCATGGTAAACTGGACATCCATGGTAAACAGGACTCCCATGGTAAACTGGTCTCACATGGTAAACTGGTCTCCCATGGTAAACTGGACTCCCATGGTAAACTGGACTCCCATGGTAAACTGGACATCCATGGTAAACTGGACTCACATGGTAAACTGGACTCCCATGGTGAACTGGACTTCCATGATAAACTGGACTCCCATGATAAACTGGTCTCACATGGTAAACTGGACTCCCATGGTAAACTGGACATCCATGGTAAACTGGACTCCCATGGTAAACTGGACTCACATGGTAAACTGGACTCCCATGGTAAACTGGACATCCATGGTAAACTGGACATCCATGGTAAACTGGACTCCCATGGTGAACTGGACTTCCATGGTAATCTGGACTCCCATGGTAAACTGGACATCCATGGTAAACTGGACATCCATGGTAAACTGGTCTCACATGGTAAACTGGACTCCCATGGTAAACTGGACATCCATGGTAAACTGGTCTCCCATGGTAAACTGGAAATCCATGGTAAACTGGACATCCATGGTAACTGGGCTTCCATGGTAAACTGGACATCCATGGTAAACTGGACATCCATGGTAAACTGGACTCCCATGGTAAGCTGGACTCCCATGGTAAACTCGACATCCATGGTAAACTGGACTCCCATGGCAAACTGGACTCCCATGGTGAACTGGACTTCCATGGTAATCTGGACTCCCATGGTAAACTGGACATCCATGGTAAACTGGTCTCACATGGTAAACTGGACTCCCATGGTAAACTGGACTCCCATGGTAAACTGGACATCCATGGTAAACTGGACTCACATGGTAAACTGGACTCCCATGGTGAACTGGACTTCCATGGTAAACTGGACTCCCATGATAAACTGGTCTCACATGGTAAACTGGACTCCCATGGTAAACTGGACATCCATGGTAAACTGGACTCCCATGGTAAACTGGTCTCACATGGTAAACTGGACTCCCATGGTAAACTGGACATCCATGGTAAACTGTACATCCATGGTAAACTGGACTCCCATGGTGAACTGGACTTCCATGGTAATCTGGACTCCCATGGTAAACTGGACATCCATGGTAAACTGGACATCCATGGTAAACTGGTCTCACATGGTAAACTGGACTCCCATGGTAAACTGGACATCCATGGTAAACTGGTCTCCCATGGTAAACTGGAAATCCATGGTAAACTGGACATCCATGTTAACTGGACTTCCATGGTAAACTGGACATCCATGGTAAACTGGACATCCATGGTAAACTGGACTCCCATGGTAAACTGGACTCCCATGGTGAACTGGTCTCCCATGGTAAACTGGTCTCCCATGGTAAACTGGACTCCCATGGTAAGCTGGACTCCCATGGTAAACTCGACATCCATGGTAAACTGGACTCCCATGGTAAACTGGACTCCCATGGTAAACTGGACTTCCATGGTAATCTGGACTCCCATGGTAAACTGGACATCCATGGTAAACAGGACTCCCATGGTAAACTGGTCTCACATGGTAAACTGGACTCCCATGGTAAACTGGACTCCCATGGTAAACTGGACTCCCATGGTAAACTGGACATCCATGGTAAACTGGACATCCATGGTAAACTGGACTCCCATGGTAACTGGACATCCATGGTAAACTGGACATCCATGGTAAACTGGACTCCCATGGCAAACTGGTCTCACATGGTAAACTGGACTCCCATGGTGAACTGGACTTCCATGGTAATCTGGACTCCCATGGTAAACTGGAAATCCATGGTAAACTGGACATCCATGGTAAACTGGACTCCCATGGTAAACTGGACATCCATGGTAAACTGGACTCCCATGGTAAACTGGACTCCCATGGTAAACTGGACTTCCATGGTAAACTGGACTCCCATGGTAAACTGGACTCCATGGTAAACTGGACATCCATGGTAAACTGGTCTCACATGGTAAACTGGACTCCCATGGTAAACTGGACATCCATGGTAAACTGGTCTCCCATGGTAAACTGGACTCCCATGGTAAACTGGACTCCCATGGTGAACTGGACTTCCATGGTAATCTGGACTCCCATGGTAAACTGGACATCCATGGTAAACTGGACTCCCATGGTAAACTGGACTCCCATGGTGAACTGGACTTCCATGGTAAACTGGTCTCCCATGGTAAACTGGTACTCCCATGGTAAACTGGACATCCCATGGTAAACTGGACTCCCATGGTAAACTGGACATCCATGGTAAACTGGACTCCCATGGCAAACTGGACTCCCATGGTGAACTGGACTTCCATGGTAATCTGGACTCCCATGGTAAACTGGACATCCATGGTAAACAGGACTCCCATGGTAAACTGGTCTCACATGGTAAACTGGACTCCCATGGTAAACTGGACTCCCATGGTAAACTGGACATCCATGGTAAACTGGACTCACATGGTAAACTGGACTCCCATGGTGAACTGGACTTCCATGGTAAACTGGACTCCCATGGTAAACTGGTCTCACATGGTAAACTGGACTCCCATGGTAAACTGGACATCCATGGTAAACTGGACTCCCATGGTAAACTGGTCTCACATGGTAAACTGGACTCCCATGGTAAACTGGACATCCATGGTAAACTGTACATCCATGGTAAACTGGACTCCCATGGTGAACTGGACTTCCATGGTAATCTGGACTCCCATGGTAAACTGCACATCCATGGTAAACTGGTCTCCCATGGTAAACTGGTCTCCCATGGTAAACTGGACTCCCATGGTAAACTGGACATCCATGGTAACCTGGTCTCCCATGGTAAACTGGACTCCCATGTTAAATTGGACTTCCATGGTAAACTGGATATCCATGGTAAACTGGTCTCCCATGGTAAACTCGACACCCATGGTAAACTGGTCTACCATGGTAAACTGGTCTCCCATGGTAAACTGGACATCCATGGTAGACTGGACTCCCATGAAAAACTGGACTCCCATGGTAAACTGGACATCCATGGTGAACTGGACTCCCATGGTAAACTGGACATCCATGGTAATCTGGACTCCCATGGTAAACTGGAAATCCATGGTAAACTGGACATCCATGTTAACTGGACTTCCATGGTAAACTGGACATCCATGGTAAACTGGACATCCATGGTAAACTGGACTCCCATGGTAAACTGGACTCCCATGGTGAACTGGACTTCCATGGTAAACTGGTCTCCCATGGTAAACTGGTCTCCCATGGTAAACTGGACTCCCATGGTAAGCTGGACTCCCATGGTAAACTCGACATCCATGGTAAACTGGACTCCCATGGCAAACTGGACTCCCATGGTGAACTGGACTTCCATGGTAATCTGGACTCCCATGGTAAACTGGACATCCATGGTAAACTGGACTCCCATGGTAAACTGGACTCCCATGGTGAACTGGACTTCCATGGTAAACTGGTCTCCCATGGTAAACTGGTCTCCCATGGTAAACTGGACTCCCATGGTAAGCTGGACTCCCATGGTAAACTCGACATCCATGGTAAACTGGACTCCCATGGCAAACTGGACTCCCATGGTGAACTGGACTTCCATGGTAATCTGGACTCCCATGGTAAACTGGACATCCATGGTAAACAGGACTCCCATGGTAAACTGGTCTCACATGGTAAACTGGTCTCCCATGGTAAACTGGACTCCCATGGTAAACTGGACTCCCATGGTATACTGGACATCCATGGTAAACTGGACTCACATGGTAAACTGGACTCCCATGGTGAACTGGACTTCCATGGTAAACTGGACTCCCATGATAAACTGGTCTCACATGGTAAACTGGACTCCCATGGTAAACTGGACATCCATGGTAAACTGGACTCCCATGGTAAACTGGTCTCACATGGTAAACTGGACTCCCATGGTAAACTGGACATCCATGGTAAACTGTACATCCATGGTAAACTGGACTCCCATGGTGAACTGGACTTCCATGGTAATCTGGACTCCCATGGTAAACTGGACATCCATGGTAAACTGGACATCCATGGTAAACTGGTCTCACATGGTAAACTGGACTCCCATGGTAAACTGGACATCCATGGTAAACTGGTCTCCCATGGTAAACTGGAAATCCATGGTAAACTGGACATCCATGTTAACTGGACTTCCATGGTAAACTGGACATCCATGGTAAACTGGACATCCATGGTAAACTGGACTCCCATGGTAAACTGGACTCCCATGGCAAACTGGTCTCCCATGGTAAACTGGTCTCCCATGGTAAACTGGACTCCCATGGTAAGCTGGACTCCCATGGTAAACTCGACATCCATGGTAAACTGGACTCCCATGGCAAACTGGACTCCCATGGTGAACTGGACTTCCATGGTAATCTGGACTCCCATGGTAAACTGGACATCCATGGTAAACAGGACTCCCATGGTAAACTGGTCTCACATGGTAAACTGGTCTCCCATGGTAAACTGGACTCCCATGGTAAACTGGACATCCATGGTAAACTGGACTCACATGGTAAACTGGACTCCCATGGTGAACTGGACTTCCATGGTAAACTGGACTCCCATGATAAACTGGTCTCACATGGTAAACTGGACTCCCATGGTGAACTGGACTTCCATGGTAATCTGGACTCCCATGGTAAACTGGAAATCCATGGTAAACTGGACATCCAATGTAAACTGGACTCCCATGGTAAACTGGACATCCATTGTAAACTGGACTCCAATGGTGAACCGGACTCCCATGGTGAACTGGACTTCCATGGTAAACTGGACTCCCATGGTAAACTGGACTCCGATGGTAAACTGGACATCCATGGTAAATTGGTCTCACATGGTAAACTGGACTCCCATGGTAAACTGGACATCCATGGTAAACTGGTCTCCCATGGTAAACTGGACTCCCATGGTAAACTAGACTCCCATGGTGAACTGGACTTCCATGGTAATCTGGACTTCCATGGTAAACTGGAAATCCATGGTAAACTGGACATCCATGTTAACTGGACTTCCATGGTAAACTGGACATCCATGGTAAACTGGACATCCATGGTAAACTGGACTCCCATGGTAAACTGGACTCCCATGGTAAACTGGACATCCATGGTAAACTGTACATCCATGGTAAACTGGACTCCAATGGTGAACTGGACTTCCATGGTAACTGGACTTCCATGGTAAACTGGACATCCATGGTAAACTGGTCTCCCATGGTAAACTGGTCTCCCATGGTAAACTGGACTCCCATGGTAAACTGGACATCCATGGTAAACTGGACTCCCATGGTAAACTGGACATCCATGGTAAACTGGACATCCATGGTAAACTGGACATCCATGGTAAACTGGACTCCCATGGTAAACTGGACTCCCATGGTAAACTGGACTCCCATGGTAAACTGGTCTCCCATGGTAAACTGGACATCCATGGTAAACTGGACTCCCATGGTAAAACTGGACTCCCATGGTAAACTGGACATCCATGGTAAACTGGACTCCCATGGTAAACTGGACATCCATGGTAACTGGACTCCCATGGTAAACTGGACATCCATGGTAAACTGGACATCCATGGTAAACTGGACTTCCATGGTAAACTGGACATCCATGGTAAACTGGACATCCATGGTAAACTGGACTCCCATGGTAAACTGGACTCCCATGGTGAACTGGACTTCCATGGTAAACTGGTCTCCCATGGTAAACTGGTACTCCCATGGTAAACTGGACTCCCATGGTAAAGCTGGACTCCCATGGTAAACTGGACATCCATGGTAAACTGGACTCCCATGGTAAACTGGACTCCCATGGTAAACTGGACTCCCATGGTAAACTGGACTCCCATGGTAAACTGGACATCCATGGTAAACTGGACTCCCATGGTAAACTGGACTCCCATGGTAAACTGGACTCCATGGTAAACTGGACTCCCATGGTAAACTGGACTCCCATGGTAAACTGGACTCCCATGGTAAACTGGACTCCCATGGTAAACTGGACATCCATGGTAAACTGGACTCCCATGGTAAACTGGACTCCCATGGTAAACTGGACTCCATGGTAAACTGGACTCCCATGGTAAACTGGACATCCATGGTAAACTGGACTCCCATGGTAAACTGGACTCCATGGTAAACTGGACTCCCATGGTAAACTGGACTCCCATGGTAAACTGGACATCCATGGTAAACTGGACTCCCATGGTAAACTGGACTCCCATGGTAAACTGGACTCCATGGTAAACTGGACTCCCATGGTAAACTGGACATCCATGGTAAACTGGACTCCCATGGTAAACTGGACATCCATGGTAAACTGGACTCCCATGGTAAACTGGTCTCACATGGTAAACTGGACTCCCATGGTAAACTGGACATCCATGGTAAACTGTACATCCATGGTAAACTGGACTCCCATGGTGAACTGGACTTCCATGGTAATCTGGACTCCCATGGTAAACTGGACATCCATGGTAAACTGGACATCCATGGTAAACTGGTCTCACATGGTAAACTGGACTCCCATGGTAAACTGGACATCCATGGTAAACTGGTCTCCCATGGTAAACTGGAAATCCATGGTAAACTGGACATCCATGTTAACTGGACTTCCATGGTAAACTGGACATCCATGGTAAACTGGACATCCATGGTAAACTGGACTCCCATGGTAAACTGGACTCCCATGGTGAACTGGTCTCCCATGGTAAACTGGTCTCCCATGGTAAACTGGACTCCCATGGTAAGCTGGACTCCCATGGTAAACTGGACATCCATGGTAAACTGGACTCCCATGGTAAACTGGACTCCCATGGTAAACTGGACTTCCATGGTAAACTGGACTCCCATGGTAAACTGGACATCCATGGTAAACTGGACTCCCATGGTAAACTGGTCTCACATGGTAAACTGGACTCCATGGTAAACTGGACTCCCATGGTAAACTGGACTCCCATGGTAAACTGGACATCCATGGTAAACTGGACTCACATGGTAAACTGGACTCCCATGGTGAACTGGACTTCCATGGTAAACTGGACTCCCATGGTAAACTGGTCTCACATGGTAAACTGGACTCCCATGGTAAACTGGACTTCCATGGTAAACTGGACTCCCATGGTAAACTGGACATCCATGGTAAACTCATCTCCCATGGTAAACTGGACTCCCATGGTAAACTGGACATCCATGGTAACTGGACTTCCATGGTAAACTGGACATCCATGGTAAACTTGACTCCCATGGTAAACTGGACTCCCATGGTAAACTGGACTCCCATGGTAACCTGGACTTCCATGGTAAACTGGTCTCCCATGGTAAACTGGACTCCCATGGTAACTGGACTCCCATGGTAAAGTGGACATCCATGGTAAACTGGACTCCCATGGTAAACTGGACTCCCATGGTGAACTGGACTTCCATGGTAATCTGGACTCCCATGGTAAACTGGACATCCATGGTAAACTGGACTCCCATGGTAAACTGGTCTCACATGGTAAACTGGTCTCCCATGGTAAACTGGACTCCCATGGTAAACTGGACTCCCATGGTAAACTGGACATCCATGGTAAACTGGACTCACATGGTAAACTGGACTCCATGGTGAACTGGACATCCATGGTAAACTGGACTCCCATGGTAAACTGGTCTCACATGGTAAACTGGACTCCCATGGTAAACTGGACTTCCATGGTAAACTGGACTCCCATGGTAAACTGGACTCCCATGGTAAACTGGACTCCCATGGTAAACTGGACACCCATGGTAATCTGGACTCCCATGGTAAACTCGACATCCATGGTAAACTGGACTCCCATGGTGAACTGGACTCCCATGGTGAACTGGACTTCCATGGTAATCTGGACTCCCATGGTAAACTGGACATCCCATGGTAAACTGGACTCCCATGGTAAACTGGTACTCACATGGTAACTGGACTCCCATGGTAAACTGGACTCCCATGGTAAAGGACTCCCATGGTTAACGGACTCCATGGTAAACTGGACTCACATGGTAAACTGGACATCCATGGTGAAACTGGACTTCCATGGTAAACTGGACTACCATGGATAAACTGGTACTCACATGGTAAACTGGACATCCATGGTAAACTGGACATCCATGGTAAACTGGACTCCCATGGTAAACTGGTCTCCCATGGTAAACTGGACTCCCATGGTAAACTGGACATCCATGGTAAACTGGACATCCATGGTAAACTGGACTCCCATGGTGAACTGGACTTCCATGGTAATCTGGACTCCCATGGTAAACTGGACATCCATGGTAAACTGGACTCCCATGGTAAACTGGTCTCCATGGTAAACTGGACTCCATGGTAAACTGGACATCATGGTAAACTGGCTCCATGGTAAACTGGTACTCCCATGGTAAACTGGACATCCATGGTAAACTGGACATCCATGGTAAACTGGACTCCCATGGTAAACTGGACTCCCATGGTAAACTGGACTCCCATGGTAAACTGGACTACCATGGTAAACTGGACTCCCATGGTAAACTGGACATCCATGGTAAACTGGACTCCCATGGTAAACTGGACATCCCATGGTAAACTGGACATCCATGGTAAACTGGACTCCCATGGTAAACTGGACATCCATGGTAATCTGGACTCCCATGGTAAACTGGACTCCATGGTAAACTGGACATCCATGGTAAACTGGACTTCCATGGTAAACTGGACATCCATGGTAAACTGGACATCCATGGTAAACTGGACTCCCATGGTAAACTGGACTCCCATGGTAAACTGGACTCCCATGGTAAACTGGACTCCCATGGTAAACTGGACTCCCATGGTAAACTGGACTCCCATGGTAAACTGGACTCCCATGGTAAACTGGACATCCATGGTAAACTGGACTCCCATGGTAAACTGGACTCCCATGGTAAACTGGACTCCCATGGTAAACTGGACTCCCATGGTAAACTGGACATCCATGGTAAACTGGACTCCCATGGTAAACTGGACTCCCATGGTAAACTGGACTCCATGGTAAACTGGACTCCCATGGTAAACTGGACTCC
>NW_022638454.1:0-30190 GCF_010993605.1 Petromyzon marinus
AGGGAGTGAGATGGAATGGATGGAGATTGGCTGAGCCAGGGTCTGTGGCTCCTCCCCTTTCCCCTCCCTCCCGCTTCCCCCCACCCACTCGGGGGGAGTGACTTTAATGACGTCATTGCGCGCGCTGCCGTGTGGCTACGCCCCCACCCCCCCCTTCCCCCTAACCCACGAGCAGGTGGGGAGTGACGTTAATGACGTCACCGCGCGCGCCGCCGTGTAGCCACGCCCCCCCCTCTTCCCTCCTCCCACGAGGGGGAGTTGACGTTAATGACGCCACCGCGCGCGCCGCCGTGTGGCCACGCCCCCCCGTCCCCCGACCCCACGAGGAGGGGTTGGGGGGAGTGACGTTCAAGACGTCACCGCGCGCGCCGCCGTGTGGCCACGCCCCCCCCTTCCCCGTAACCCACGAGGAGGGGTGGAGTGACGTTAATGACGCCACCTGGCGCGCCGCCGTGTAGCCACGCCCCCACCCCCACCGTCCCCCTAACCCACGCGGAGGGGGGGGGGGTGACGTTAATGACGTCACCGCGCGCGCCGCCGTGTGACCACGCCCACACATCGCTCACCCCTCTCTCTCCCGCGGTGACGCGCGGCTCCTCCCCCCCCCCGGTGACGTCACAACGGCAGGAAGTGACGCAGGCGGTCGACCCGGCGACGGCAGCTTTGGTGAATTACTCCTCATCATCCTCCTCCTCGTCCTCCTCATCCTCCTCATCCTCGTCGCCTCCGCCATGGCCGTTCTTGAGGAACCCGGACATCCTGGTGGGCGAGAACGACCTCACCTGTCTGAGCCACCTCCACGAGGCTGCCGTTCTGCACAATCTCCGTGTCCGCTACTCCGAGTGCGGACACATCTACACTTACTGTGGTGGGTCGGGGGCACGGTGGGGTGGGTGGGTCGGTGGGCGGGCGGGTTGGTGGGTGGGCGAGCGGGTGTGATGGTGGGTGGGTTGGTGGGCGGGTGGTTTTTGGTGGGTGGGCGAGCGGGTGCGATGGTGGGTGGGTCGGCGGGCGGACGGGTGGGTTGGGCAGAGCAGGTGCGTGGGTGGGCGGGTCGGTCGGTGGGTGGTTTGGTGGGTGGGCGATCGCGTTGGTGGGTGGGTCAGTGGGTGGATGGGTGGGTTGTATTGTGGGTGGGTCAGTGGGTGGACGGGTGGGTTGTTTGGTGGGTGGGTTAGTGGGTGGACGGGTGGGTTGTTTGGTGGGTGGGTCAGTGGGTTAGTGGGTGGGTTGTTTGGTGGGTGGGTCAGTGGGTGGACGGGTGGGTTGTTTGGTGGGTGGGTTAGTGGGTGGACGGGTAGGTTGTTTGGTGGGTGGGTTAGTGGGTGGATGGGTGGGTTGTTTGGTGGGCTGGTTAGTGGGTGGATGGGTGGGTGGTTTGGTGGGTGGGTTAGTGGGTGGAGGGGTGGGTTGTTTGGTGGGTGGGTCAGTGGGTGGACGGGTGGGTTGTTTGGTGGGTGGGTTAGTGGGTGGGTGGGTTGTTTGGTGGGTGGGTTAGTGGGTGGGTTGTTTTGTGGGTGGGTTAGTGGGTGGACGGGTGGGTTGTTTGGTGGGTGGGTTAGTGGGTGGACGGGTGGGTTGTTTGGTGGGTGGCTTAGTGGGTGGATGGGTGGGTTGTTTGGTGGGTGGGTTAGTGGGTGGACGGGTGGGTTGTTTGGTGGGTGGGTTAGTGGGTGGACGGGTGGGTTGTTTGGTGGGTGGGTCAGTGGGTTAGTGGGTGGATTGTTTGGTGGGTGGGTCAGTGGGTGGACGGGTGGGTTGTTTGGTGGGTGGGTTAGTGGGTGGACGGGTGGGTTGTTTGGTGGGTGGGTTAGTGGGTGGATGGGTGGGTTGTTTGGTGGGCGGGTTAGTGGGTGGATGGGTGGGTTGTTTGGTGGGTGGGTTGGGTGGATGGGTGGGTTGTTTGGTGGGTGGGTCAGTGGGTGGACGGGTGGGTTGTTTGGTGGGTGGGTTAGTGGGTGGGTGGGTTGTTTGGTGGGTGGGTTAGTGGGTGGGTGGGTTGTTTTATGGGTGGGTTAGTGGGTGGACGGGTGGGTTGTTTGGTGGGTGGGTCAGTGGGTGGACGGGTGGGTTGTTTGGTGGGTGGGTTAGTGGGTGGGTGGGTTGTTTGGTGGGTGGGTTAGTGGGTGGGTGGGTTGTTTTGTGGGTGGGTTAGTGGGTGGACGGGTGGGTTGTTTGGTGGGTGGGTTAGTGGGTGGACGGGTGGGTTGTTTGGTGGGTGGGTTAGTGGGTGGATGGGTGGGTTGTTTGGTGGGTGGGTTAGTGGGTGGATGGGTGGGTTGTTTGGTGGGTGGGTTAGTGGGTGAACGGGTGGGTTGTTTGGTGGGTGGGTCAGTGGGTGGATGGGTGGGTTGTTTGGTGGGTGGGTTAGTGGGTGGATGGGTGGGTTGTTTGGTGGGTGGGTCAGTGGGTGGATGGGTGGGTTGTTTGGTGGGTGGGTTAGTGGGTGGATGGGTGGGTTGTTTGGTGGGCGGGTTAGTGGGTGGATGGGTGGGTTGTTTGGTGGGTGGGTCAGTGGGTGGACGGGTGGGTTGTTTGGTGGGTGGGTTAGTGGGTGGACGGGTGGGTTGTTTGGTGGGTGGGTTAGTGGGTGGATTGTTTGGTGGGCGGGTTAGTGGGTTAGTGGGTGGGTTGTTTGGTGGGTGGGTCAGTGGGTTAGTGGGTGGGTGGTTTGGTGGGTGGGTCAGTGGGTGGACGGGTGGGTTGTTTGGTGGGTGGGTTAGTGGGTGGATGGGTGGGTTGTTTGGTGGGTGGGTTAGTGGGTGGATGGGTGGGTTGTTTGGTGGGCGGGTTAGTGGGTGGATGGGTGGGTTGTTTGGTAGGTGGGTTAGTGGGTGGATGGGTGGGTTGTTTGGTGGGTGGGTCAGTGGGTGGACGGGTGGGTTGTTTGGTGGGTGGGTCAGTGGGTGGACGGGTGGGTTGTTTGGTGGGTGGGTTAGTGGGTGGGTGGGTTGTTTGGTGGGTGGGTTAGTGGGTGGGTTGTTTTGTGGGTGGGTTAGTGGGTGGACGGGTGGGTTGTTGGGTGGGTGGGTTAGTGGGTGGACGGGTGGATTGTTTGGTGGGTGGCTTAGTGGGTGGATGGGTGGGTTGTTTGGTGGGTGGGTTAGTGGGTGGATGGGTGGGTTGTTTGGTGGGTGGGTTAGTGGGTGGTTGGGTGGGTTGTTTGGTGGGTGGGGTAGTGGGTGGAGGGGTGGGTTGTTTGGGGGGTGGGTTAGTGGGTGGATGGGTGGGTTGTTTGGTGGGTGGGTCAGTGGGTGGACGGGTGGGTTGTTTGGTGGGTGGGTTAGTGGGTGGACGGGTGGGTTGTTTGGTGGGTGGGTTAGTGGGTGGATGGGTGGGTTGTTTGGTGGGCGGGTTAGTGGGTGGATGGGTGGGTTGTTTGGTGGGTGGGTTAGTGGGTGTATGGGTGGGTTGTTTGGTGGGTGGGTCAGTGGGTGGACGGGTGGGTTGTTTGGTGGGTGGGTCAGTGGGTGGACGTGTGGGTTGTTTGGTGGGTGGGTTAGTGGGTGGATGGGTGGGTTGTTTGGTGGGTGGGTTAGTGGGTGGATGGGTGGGTTGTTTGGTGGGTGGGTTAGTGGGTGGATGGGTGGGTTGTTTGGTGGGTGGGTTAGTGGGTGGACGGGTGGGTTGTTTGGTGGGTGGGTCAGTGGGTGGATGGGTGGGTTGTTTGGTGGGTGGGTTAGTGGGTGGATGGGTGGGTTGTTTGGTGGGCGGGTTAGTGGGTGGATGGGTGGGTTGTTTGGTGGGTGGGTCAGTGGGTGGACGGGTGGGTTGTTTGGTGGGTGGGTTAGTGGGTGGACGGGTGGGTTGTTTGGTGGGTGGGTTAGTGGGTGGATGGGTGGGTTGTTTGGTGGGCGGGTTAGTGGGTGGATGGGTGGGTTGTTTGGTAGGTGGGTTAGTGGGTGGATGGGTGGGTTGTTTGGTGGGTGGGTCAGTGGGTGGACGGGTGGGTTGTTTGGTGGGTGGGTCAGTGGGTGGACGGGTGGGTTGTTTGGTGGGTGGGTTAGTGGGTGGGTGGGTTGTTTGGTGGGTGGGTTAGTGGGTGGGTTGTTTTGTGGGTGGGTTAGTGGGTGGACGGGTGGGTTGTTTGGTGGGTGGGTTAGTGGGTGGATGGGTGGGTTGTTTGGTGGGTGGCTTAGTGGGTGGATGGGTGGGTTGTTTGGTGGGTGGGTTAGTGGGTGGATGGGTGGGTTGTTTGGTGGGTGGGTTAGTGGGTGGATGGGTGGGTTGTTTGGTGGGTGGGTTAGTGGGTGGATGTGTGGGTTGTTTGGTGGGCGGGTTAGTGGGTGGATGGGTGGGTTGTTTGGTGGGTGGGTCAGTGGGTGGACGGGTGGGTTGTTTGGTGGGTGGGTTAGTGGGTGGACGGGTGGGTTGTTTGGTGGGTGGGTTAGTGGGTGTATGGGTGGGTTGTTTGGTGGGTGGGTCAATGGGTGGACGGGTGGGTTGTTTGGTGGGTGGGTCAGTGGGTGGACGGGTGGGTTGTTTGGTGGGTGGGTTAGTGGGTGGATGGGTGGGTTGTTTGGTGGGTGGGTTAGTGGGTGGATGGGTGGGTTGTTTGTTGGGTGGGTTAGTGGGTGGATGGGTGGGTTGTTTGGTGGGTGGGTTAGTGGGTGGACGGGTAGGTTGTTTGGTGGGTGGGTCAGTGGGTGGATGGGTGGGTTGTTTGTTGGGTGGGTTAGTGGGTGGATGGGTGGGTTGTTTGGTGGGTGGGTTAGTGGGTGGACGGGTGGGTTGTTTGGTGGGTGGGTCAGTGGGTGGATGGGTGGGTTGTTTGGTGGGTGGGTAAGTGGGTGGACGGGTGGGTTGTTTGGTGGGTGGGTTAGTGGGTGGACGGGTGGGTTGTTTGGTGGGTGGGTTAGTGGGTGTATGGGTGGGTTGTTTGGTGGGTGGGTCAATGGGTGGACGGGTGGGTTGTTTGGTGGGTGGGTCAGTGGGTGGACGGGTGGGTTGTTTGGTGGGTGGGTTAGTGGGTGGATGGGTGGGTTGTTTGGTGGGTGGGTTAGTGGGTGGATGGGTGGGTTGTTTGTTGGGTGGGTTAGTGGGTGGATGGGTGGGTTGTTTGGTGGGTGGGTTAGTGGGTGGATGGGTGGGTTGTTTGGTGGGTGGGTCAGTGGGTGGATGGGTGGGTTGTTTGGTGGGTGGGTAAGTGGGTGGATGGGTGGGTTGTTTGGTGGGCGGGTTAGTGGGTGGATGGGTGGGTTGTTTGGTGGGTGGGTCAGTGGGTGGACGGGTGGGTTGTTTGGTGGGTGGGTTAGTGGGTGGACGGGTGGGTTGTTTGGTGGGTGGGTTAGTGGGTGGATTGTTTGGTGGGCGGGTTAGTGGGTTAGTGAGTGGGTTGTTTGGTGGGTGGGTCAGTGGGTTAGTGGGTGGATTGTTTGGTGGGTGGGTCAATGGGTGGACGGGTGGGTTGTTTGGTGGGTCGGTGGACGGGTGGGTTGTTTGGTGGGTGGGTTAGTGGGTGGATGGGTGGGTTGTTTGGTGGGGGGGTTAGTGGGTGGATGGGTGGGGTGTTTGGTGGGTGGGTTAGTGGGTGGATGGGTGGGTTGTTTGGTGGGTGGGTCAGTGGGTGGAAGGGTGGGTTGTTTGGTGGGTGTGTCAGTGGGTGGACGGGTGGGTTGTTTGGTGGGTGGGTTAGTGGGTGGGTGGGTTGTTTGGTGGGTGGGTTAGTGGGTGGGTGGGTTGTTTTGTGGGTGGGTTAGTGGGTGGACGGGTGGGTTGTTTGGTGGGTGGGTTAGTGGGTGGACGGGTGGGTTGTTTGGTGGGTGGGTTAGTGGGTGGATGGGTGGGTTGTTTGGTGGGTGGGTTAGTGGGTGGATGGGTGGGTTGTTTGGTGGGTGGGTTAGTGGGTGAACGGGTGGGTTGTTTGGTGGGTGGGTCAGTGGGTGGATGGGTGGGTTATTTGGTGGGTGGGTTAGTGGATGGATGGGTGGGTTGTTTGGTGGGTGGGTCAGTGGGTGGATGGGTGGGTTGTTTGGTGGGTGGGTTAGTGGGTGGATGGGTGGGTTGTTTGGTGGGCGGGTAAGTGGGTGGATGGGTGGGTTGTTTGGTGGGTGGGTCAGTGGGTGGACGGGTGGGTTGTTTGGTGGGTGGGTTAGTGGGTGGACGGGTGGGTTGTTTGGTGGGTGGGTTAGTGGGTGGATTGTTTGGTGGGCGGGTTAGTGGGTTAGTGTGTGGGTTGTTTGGTGGGTGGGTAAGTGGGTTTGTGGGTGGGTTGTTTGGTGGGTGGGTCAGTGGGTGGACGGGTGGGTTGTTTGGTGGGTGGGTTAGTGGGTGGACGGGTGGGTTGTTTGGTGGGTGGGTTAGTGGGTGGATGGGTGGGTTGTTTGGTGGGGGGGTTAGTGGGTGGATGGGTGGGTTGTTTGGTGGGTGGGTTAGTGGGTGGATGGGTGGGTTGTTTGGTGGGTGGGTCAGTGGGTGGACGGGTGGGTTGTTTGGTGGGTGGGTCAGTGGGTGGACGGGTGGGTTGTTTGGTGGGTGGGTTAGTGGGTGGGTGGGTTGTTTGGTGGGTGGGTTAGTGGGTGGGTTGTTTTGTGGGTGGGTTAGTGGGTGGACGGGTGGGTTGTTTGGTGGGTGGGTTAGTGGGTGGACGGGTGGGTTGTTTGGTGGGTGGCTTAGTGGGTGGATGGGTGGGTTGTTTGGTGGGTGGGTTAGTGGGTGGATGGGTGGGTTGTTTGGTGGGTGGGTTAGTGGGTGGACGGGTGGGTTGTTTGGTGGGTGGGTTAGTGGGTGGATGGGTGGGTTGTTTGGTGGGTGGGTTAGTGGGTGGATGGGTGGGTTGTTTGGTGGGTGGGTTAGTGGGTGGATGGGTGGGTTGTTTGGTGGGCGGGTTAGTGGGTGGATGGGTGGGTTGTTTGGTGGGTGGGTCAGTGGGTGGACGGGTGGGTTGTTTGGTGGGTGGGTTAGTGGGTGGACGGGTGGGTTGTTTGGTGGGTGGGTTAGTGGGTGGATGGGTGGGTTGTTTGGTGGGCGGGTTAGTGGGTGGATGGGTGGGTTGTTTGGTGGGTGGGTTAGTGGGTGTATGGGTGGGTTGTTTGGTGGGTGGGTCAGTGGGTGGACGGGTGGGTTGTTTGGTGGGTGGGTCAGTGGGTGGACGGGTGGGTTGTTTGGTGGGTGGGTTAGTGGGTGGATGGGTGGGTTGTTTGGTGGGTGGGTTAGTGGGTGGATGGGTGGGTTGTTTGTTGGGTGGGTTAGTGGGTGGATGGGTGGGTTGTTTGGTGGGTGGGTTAGTGGGTGGACGGGTGGGTTGTTTGGTGGGTGGGTCAGTGGGTGGATGGGTGGGTTGTTTGGTGGGTGGGTTAGTGGGTGGATGGGTGGGTTGTTTGGTGGGCGGGTTAGTGGGTGGATGGGTGGGTTGTTTGGTGGGTGGGTCAGTGGGTGGACGGGTGGGTTGTTTGGTGGGTGGGTTAGTGGTTGGACGGGTGGGTTGTTTGGTGGGTGGGTTAGTGGGTGGATTGTTTGGTGGGCGGGTTAGTGGGTTAGTGAGTGGGTTGTTTGGTGGGTGGGTCAGTGGGTTAGTGGGTGGGTTGTTTGGTGGGTGGATCAGTGGGTGGACGGGTGGGTTGTTTGGCGGGTGGGTTAGTGGGTGGACGGGTGGGTTGTTTGGTGGGTGGGTTAGTGGGTGGATGGGTGGGTTGTTTGGTGGGCGGGTTAGTGGGTGGATGGGTGGGTTGTTTGGTGGGTGGGTTAGTGGGTGGATGGGTGGGTTGTTTGGTGGGTGGATCAGTGGGTGGACGGGTGGGTTGTTTGGTGGGTGGGTCAGTGGGTGGACGGGTGGGTTGTTTGGTGGGTGGGTTAGTGGGTGGGTGGGTTGTTTGGTGGGTGGGTTAGTGGGTGGGTTGTTTTGGGGGTGGGTTAGTGGGTGGACGGGTGGGTTGTTTGGTGGGTGGGTTAGTGGGTGGACGGGTGGGTTGTTTGGTGGGTGGCTTAGTGGGTGGATGGGTGGGTTGTTTGGTGGGTGGGTTAGTGGGTGGATGGGTGGGTTGTTTGGTGGGTGGGTTAGTGGGTGGACGGGTGGGTTGTTTGGTGGGTGGGTTAGTGGGTGGATGGGTGGGTTGTTTGGTGGGTGGGTTAGTGGGTGGATGGGTGGGTTGTTTGGTGGGTGGGTTAGTGGGTGGATGGGTGGGTTGTTTGGTGGGCGGGTTAGTGGGTGGATGGGTGGGTTGTTTGGTGGGTGGGTCAGTGGGTGGACGGGTGGGTTGTTTGGTGGGTGGGTTAGTGGGTGGACGGGTGGGTTGTTTGGTGGGTGGGTTAGTGGGTGGATGGGTGGGTTGTTTGGTGGGCGGGTTAGTGGGTGGATGGGTGGGTTGTTTGGTGGGTGGGTTAGTGGGTGTATGGGTGGGTTGTTTGGTGGGTGGGTCAGTGGGTGGACGGGTGGGTTGTTTGGTGGGTGGGTCAGTGGGTGGACGGGTGGGTTGTTTGGTGGGTGGGTTAGTGGGTGGATGGGTGGGTGGTTTGGTGGGTGGGTTAGTGGGTGGATGGGTGGGTTGTTTGTTGGGTGGGTTAGTGGGTGGATGGGTGGGTTGTTTGGTGGGTGGGTTAGTGGGTGGACGGGTGGGTTGTTTGGTGGGTGGGTCAGTGGGTGGATGGGTGGGTTGTTTGGTGGGTGGGTTAGTGGGTGGATGGGTGGGTTGTTTGGTGGGTGGGTCAGTGGGTGGATGGGTGGGTTGTTTGGTGGTGGGTTAGTGGGTGGGTTGTTTGGTGGGTGGGTTAGTGGGTGGATGGGTGGGTTGTTTGGTGGGCGGGTTAGTGGGTGGATGGGTGGGTTGTTTGGTGGGTGGGTCAGTGGGTGGACGGGTGGGTTGTTTGGTGGTTGGGTTAGTGGGTGGACGGGTGGGTTGTTTGGTGGGTGGGTTAGTGGGTGGACGGGTGGGTTGTTTGGTGGGTGGGTTAGTGGGTGGACGGGTGGGTTGTTTGGTGGGTGGGTTAGTGCGTGGACGGGTGGGTTGTTTGGTGGGTGGGTTAGTGGGTGGATGGGTGGGTTGTTTGGTGGGTGGGTTAGTGGGTGGACGGGTGGGTTGTTTGGTGGGTGGGTTAGTGGGTGGATGGGTGGGTTGTTTGGTGGGTGGGTTAGTGGGTGGATGGGTGGGTTGTTTGGTGGGTGGGTTAGTGGGTGGGTTGTTTTGTGGGTGGGTTAGTGGGTGGATGGGTGGGTTGTTTGGTGGGTGGGTTAGTGGGTGGATGGGTGGGTTGTTTGGTGGGTGGGTTAGTGGGTGGATGGGTGGGTTTTTTGGTGGGTGGGTTAGTGGGTGGGTTGTTTTGTGGGTGGGTTAGTGGGCGGATGGGTGGGTTGTTTGGTGGGTGGGTTAGTGGGTGGATGGGTGGGTTGTTTGGTGGGTGGGTTGGCGGGCGGGTCGGTCGATCGGTGGGCGGGTGGACGGGTGTTGGGCGAGCAGGTGCATGGGTGGGCGGGTTGTGTGGGCGGGTGGTTTGGTGGGTGGGCGATCGCGTTGGTGGGTGGGTCAGTGGGTGGACGAGTAGGTGTGTGTGCGTACACGTGTTTAAGTCGTGGTTTCGTGGTATTTTTTTGGAGCTGAGTGGACTTGCCGATGACTGGTACCAGCGGTGTCAAGATCGGCCTCTGTGGAGGAGGCTCGTGAAGGACGCTACTGGGCAGTTGGAGGCAGTCGCCCTCCAACAACAACGGAGGGCGGAGGAGCGACGCTCACAACAACGAGCGGAGCGCCGGGTGGCTAAAGCACAGCAGGTTGGCACAGTAGGGGGCACAGGTGGTGCATCAGCCAGTCATCTCAGTCAGTCAACCCGTGGCACCTGGGTCTGCCCGTGACCTCCTGCCAGCGGGCGTACGACACTTCACGTAGCCTCAAGGTGCACATGGCCTGGCACAAGCGTCGTGGTGACGTCACCGCCACTTAGTGGCGAATGGCGGTTGTTGTTGTTGTGTGTCTATGTGTGTGTGTGTGTCTGTGTGTGTCTATGTCTGTGTCTATGTGTGTCTCTCTGTGTGTGTGTCTGTGTGTGTGTCTATGTCTGTGTGTGTCTACGTGTGTGTGTCTATGTGTGTGTGTCTATGTGTCTATGTGTGTGTCTATGTGTGTGTGTGTGTCTATGTGTGTGTCTATGTGTGTGTGTCTGTGTCTATGTGTGTGTGTGTCTATGTGTGTGTGTGTCTATGTGTCTGTGTCTATGTGTCTGTGTGTGTGTCTATGTGTGTGTGTCTATGTGTGTGTGTGTCTGTGTCTATGTGTGTGTGTGTCTATGTGTGTGTGTGTCTATGTGTCTGTGTCTATGTGTCTGTGTGTGTGTCTATGTGTGTGTGTCTATGTGTGTGTGTGTCTGTGTGTGTGTGTCTATGTGTGTGTGTCTATGTGTGTGTGTCTATGTGTGTGTGTGTCTATTTCAGTTTAATTCGTAGTTTCGTGGTAATTAATTGAAGGTGGAGGGGTTACCGGCCCCTCGCACCCGTCCAGAGCCCCCGTTTAGCCCCTGTGGTGGACGCATATGCCATGAGGGGAGGAGCCAATCAAAATTGGATCTCCCCCCACAGCGCTGTCCACGACAGAGTTGCCCGTCCGGCAAAAGTAACCTGCAGCGCCACACCTATTACCATCATTAGGGGAAAAAACGGTGATCCAATTTCCGACCCCCAGGAACAGGTTCGCAGATTTGCTGAGCATTTCTGTGAGGTCCTGGGGGAGGGAAAATCCCTCAGCCAGGAAAACATCGTGGCACAAAGTGAGGATGACCCTGCTGAGGCTGCGGTGCCTCAAATATTGGATGAAGTCACCCCCTGTGAGTGGCTGGCTGAGGCGCCATCTGCTGAGGAAGTATTGAAGGCGATCCGGAGTCTGAGACCAGGAAAGGCAGCGGGCAGAGATGATCTCCCAAGCGAAATGCTGAGGGAGGGTGGCGTTTGTGCACAGACTGCCCTATATGACATCATAACAACAGTCTGGACCACTGGACGGGTTCCGCAGGATTGGAAGGATGCCCAGGTGGTCCCCCTTTTTAAGAAGGGGGACCGCACAGACTGTAACAACTACAGGGGCATCTCACTCCTCAGTGTGCCGGGAAAGGTCCTGGCAAGGATTATTCAGCATCGCCTTGCCAGGCACGCTGAGGAGAGGCTTGCGGAGCCCCAATGCGGTTTCAGGAAAGGGCGGTCCTGCACAGATGCCATGTTTTCTGTCCGTCTGCTACAGCAGAGGTGTAGGGAATTCCAACAAGACCTACATCTCTGCTTTATTGACCTGGTCAAGGCCTATGATACCATCAGTAGGCCTGGGCTCTGGGTCGTTCTTCGTGCTTTTGGAGTACCTGACCCTCTGCTCACGATCATTAAGGACCTTCATGATGGTGAGCGGGCCCGGGTAAAACTACGTGGCCGGGAGTCAGAGCCATTCCCTGTACACCTTGGGGTGCGACAGGGATGTCCTCTGGCTCCCACATTATTTAACATCTATTTTGACCACGTAGTTCGTGAAGCCTTCAATAGCTGTACCGGGGGAATCTCCATATGGTACAGATATAATGGGAGGCTAATCGATGCCCGGGTGCGGTCAAGGGATGGCTCCCTATTGCTCAACCACGTTATGTATGCTGATGACTTGGTAATAGCTGCTCAGTCAGAGGAGGAGTTGGAGACGCTGCTGCTGAGACTGGAGCGTGCCACTAAGAGGTGGGGCCTTACCATCAGCCCCACCAAAACTAAGCACCTGCCTGGGTATTTTGTACCATCGGACACTCCACCCCCACAACTCCCAATCAGTGATGGGGCAGTTGTGGAGAGAGTGGAGAGTTTCCCATACCTGGGCAGTGTGCTTATGACTGGCTCCAGTTTAACAGCAGAGGTCTCACTCCGAATCAGTCGAGCGGCAATATCTTTTCATCGGTTGCGTAACGCTGTGTGGAAGCTACCTGGTCTGTCGCTCCGCACTAAGCTTCAGGTCTTCTCGGCCACGGTCATTCCCTCCCTTCTCTACGCTTGCGAAACGTGGACCCCCCTAATGGAACATCTTCGCCGGTTAGAAACATTTAGGCTGGCCTGCCTACGATCCATCCTGGGTTTAACCAGACTGGATTGTGTGAGGAGCTCACAAATCCTTGAAAGATCTGGGCACGGTCCCATCGGTGAGCTCCTCCGGCAGGCAAGGCTGCGATGGCTGGGTCATGTAGCCCGCATGCCCAGCCGTCGCATGCCGAAACAGCTTTTGTTTGGCCGGATTGAGGGGGCTAAGCGGGCGCGGCACGGGCTAGAGAAGAGATGGAGTGATGTGGTACAGGAGGACGTGGAGCTGAGTGGACTTGCCGATGACTGGTACCAGCGGTGTCAAGATCGGCCTCTGTGGAGGAGGCTCGTGAAGGATGCTACTGGGCAGTTGGAGGCAGTCGCCCTCCAACAACAACGGAGGGCGGAGGAGCGACGCTCACAACAGCGAGCGGAGCGCCGGGTGGCTAAAGCACAGCAGGTTGGCACAGTAGGGGGCACAGGTGGTGCATCAGCCAGTCATCTCAGTCAGTCGACCCGTGGCACCTGGGTCTGCCCCGTGACCTCCTGCCAGCGGGCGTTCGACACTTCACGTGGCCTCAGGGTGCACATAGCCTGGCACAAGCGTCGTGGTGACGTCACCGCCACTTAGTAGCGAATGGCGGTTGTTGTTGTGTGTGCGTGTGTGTACGTGTGTGTGTACGTGTGTGTGTGAACGTGTGTGTACCTCCATAGGTGCTCGCTAACAGCACTTGCCCCTACAGTCTGTTAAGGCTATACGGGGGATCTTTGTCTTTGTCTTTTTGAAGGCATTGTCCTGGTGGCCATCAACCCATACATGGACGTGCCCCTGTACGGGCAGGATGTGGTGGACGCCTACAGCGGACAGGGCGCTGGGCACCTGGACCCACACGTCTTCGCTGTGGCAGATGATGCATACAGGCAGATGGCCCGGTGAGGAGGTGGTGGTGGGTGTAGTGTAGTGTGTAGTGTAGTGTGTAGTGTGTAGTAGTGTATAGTGTAGTGTATAGTAGTGTAGTGTGTAGTAGTGTAGTGTAGTGTATAGTGTAGTAGTGTAGTGTAGTGTGTAGTAGTGTAGTGTGTAGTATATAGTATAGTGTATAGTATAGTGTAGTGTATAGTGTAGTGTATAGTGTAGTGTATAGTGTAGTGTATAGTGTAGTGTATAGTGTAGTGTAGTGTATAGTGTAGTGTATAGTGTAGTGTGTAGTGTAGTGTATAGTGTAGTGTATAGTAGTGTAGTGTATAGTAGTGTAGTGTATAGTAGTGTAGTGTACAGTGTAGTGTATAGTGTAGTGTATAGTAGTGTAGTGTATAGTGTAGTGTATGGTGTAGTGTATAGTGTAGTGTATAGTATAGTGTAGTGTGTAGTGTAGTGTACAGTGTAGTGTACAGTGTAGTGTATAGTGTAGTGTACAGTGTAGTGTATAGTGTAGTGTACAGTGTAGTGTACAGTGTAATGTATAGTGTAGTGTACAGTGTAGTGTATAGTGTAGTGTATAGTATAGTGTACAGTGCAGTGTACAGTGTAGTGTACAGTGTAGTGTATGGTGTAGTGTATAGTATAGTGTAGTGTGTAGTGTACAGTGTAGTGTACAGTGTAGTGTACAGTGTAGTGTGCAGTGTACAGTGTGGTGTGCAGTGTTGTGTACAGTGTAGTGTATGGTGTAGTGTACAGTGTAGTGTGCAGTGTAGTGTACAGTGTTGTGTACAGTGTAGTGTGCAGTGTAGTGTAGAGTGTAGTGTACAGTGTTGTGTACAGTGTAGTGTACAGTGTAGTGTACAGTGTAGTGTACAGTGTAGTGTAGTAGCTAGCAGGAGGTGTGTAGGGAATGACAACAAAGCCTTGTGAATGGCGTCGGTGCCTCTCCCCTCCTCACCACCCTCACCACCACCCTCCTCACCCTCACCACCACCCTCACCACCACCCACACCACCACCCTCACAACCCTCACCACCCTCACCACCACCCTCCTCACCATCCTCACCACCCACACCACCACCCTCACCACCCACACCACCACCCTCACCACCCTCCCCCACCCCCCTCACCCTCACCACGTGACCCCCCACCAGTGACGCGCGTTGCCAGTCTATCGTGGTGAGTGGCGAGTCTGGTGCCGGCAAGACCGTGTCAGCTCGTCACGTGATGCGTCACGTGACTCCCACCCCCACCCTCACCACGTGACCCCCACCCCAACCCCCTCACCACGTGACCCCCACCCCCACCCCCCCCCCCCACCCTCACCACGTGACCCCCACCAGTGACGCGCGTTGCCAGTCGATCGTGGTGAGTGGAGAGAGTGGTGCCGGCAAGACCGTGTCAGCTCGTCACGTGATGCGTCACGTGACCCCCACCCCCACCCTCACCACGTGACCCCCACCCACCCCCACCCCCCCCAGTGACGCGCGTTGCCAGTCGATCGTGGTGAGTGGAGAGAGTGGTGCCGGCAAGACCGTGTCAGCTCGTCACGTGATGTGTCACGTGACCCCCACCCCCACCCTCACCACGTGACCCCCACCAGTGACGCGCGTTGCCAGTCGATCGTGGTGAGTGGTGAGAGTGGTGCCGGCAAGACCGTGTCAGCTCGTCACGTGATGCGATTCTTCGCCTCCGTGGGCGGTGGCCACGCCCACATGGAGGAGAAAGTTCTCGCCTCCAACCCCGTGATGGAGGTGACGTCACGTGTGTGTCATCACGTGTGTGCATCACGTGTGTCATCACGTGTGTCTACACGTGTGTCTACATGTGTAGACACACGTGTGTCTCTACACACGTGTGTCTCTGTGTGTCTCTATGTGTCTCTGTGTCTGTGTGTGTGTCTCTATGTGTCTCTATGTCTACACGTGTGTCTCTGTGTGTCTCTATGTGTCTCTGTGTCCACACGTGTGTCTGTGTGTGTCTCTATGTGTCTACACGTGTGTCTCTGTGTCTGTGTGTGTGTCTACACGTGTGTCTCTGTGTCTCTGTGTGTCTCTATGTGTCTCTGTGTCTACACGTGTGTCTGTGTGTGTCTCTGTGTGTCTACACGTGTGTCTCTGTGTCTGTGTGTGTGTCTACACGTGTGTCTCTGTGTCTCTGTGTGTCTCTATGTGTTTCTGTGTCCACACGTGTGTCTGTGTGTGTCTCTGTGTGTCTACACGTGTGTCTCTGTGTCTCTGTGTGTCTCTACACGTGTAGTCACGTGTGTCTCTGTGTGTCTCTACGTGTCTCTGTGTCTACACGTGTGTCTCTACGTGTCTCTGTCTAGACGTGTGACTACGTGTCTCTGTGTGTCTCTGTGTGTCTCTACGCGTGTAGTCACGTGTGTCTCTGTGTGTCATCACGTGTGTCTCTGTGTCTACACGTGTGTCTCTATGTGTCTCTATGTGTCTACACGTGTGTCTCTGTGTCTGTGTGTGTGTCTACACGTGTGTCTCTGTGTGTCTCTATGTGTCTCTGTGTCTACACATGTGTCTGTGTGTGTCTCTGTGTGTCTACACGTGTGTCTCTGTGTCTGTGTGTGTCTCTACACGTGTAGTCACGTGTGTCTCTGTGTGTCTCTACGTGTCTCTGTGTCTACACGTGTGTCTCTATGTGTCTCTATGTGTCTCTGTGTGTGTCTCTGTGTGTCTCTGTGTGTCTCCACGTGTCTCTGTGCGTGTCTCCACGTGTCTCTGTGCGTGTCTACACGTGTCTCTGTGTGTGTCTCTGTGTGTGTCTCTGTGTGTGTCTCTGTGTGTGTCTACACGTGTCTCTGTGTGTGTCTCCGTGTCTCTGTGTGTGTCTCCGTGTCTCTCTGTGTGTCTCCGCAGGCGATAGGCAACGCTAAGACGGTGTCTCTGTGTGTGTCTCTGTGTGTCTCTGTGTCTCTGTGTGTGTCTCTGTGTCTCTGTGTGTGTCTCTGTGTGTGTCTCTGTGTGTGTCTCTGTGTGTGTCTCTATCTCTCTGTGTGTGTGTCTGTGTGTGTCTCTGTGTGTGTCTCCGTGTCTCTGTGTGTATCTCCGTGTCTCTCTGTGTGTCTCCGCAGGCGATAGGCAACGCTAATACGGTGTCTCTGTGTGTGTCTCTGTGTGTGTCTCTGTGTGTGTCTGTGTCTCTGTGTGTGTCTCTGTGTGTGTCTCTGTGTCTCTGTGTCTACACATGTGTCTGTGTGTGTCTCTGTGTGTCTACACGTGTGTCTCTGTGTCTGTGTGTGTCTCTACACGTGTAGTCACGTGTGTCTCTGTGTGTCTCTACGTGTCTCTGTGTCTACACGTGTGTCTCTATGTGTCTCTATGTGTCTCTGTGTGTGTCTCTGTGTGTCTCTGTGTGTCTCCACGTGTCTCTGTGTGTGTCTCTGTGCGTGTCTCTGTGTGTCTCCACGTGTCTCTGTGCGTGTCTCCACGTGTCTCTGTGCGTGTCTACACGTGTCTCTGTGTGTGTCTCTGTGTGTGTCTCTGTGTGTGTCTACACGTGTCTCTGTGTGTGTCTCTGTGTGTGTCTACACGTGTGTGTCTACACGCGTGTAGTCACGTGTCTACACGTGTCTCTGTGTCTACACGTGTGTCTCTGTGTGTCTACACGTGTGTCTCTGTGTGTCTCTGTGTCTCCACGTGTCTTCACGTGTCTCTGTGTATACACGTGTGTCTCCGTGTGTCTCCGTGTGTCTACACGTGTGTCTCTGTGTCTACACGTGTGTCTCTGTGTCTACACGTGTCTCTGTGTTTCCACGTGTCTACACGTGTCTCTGTGTCTACACGTGTCTCCACGTGTCTCTGTGTCTTCACGTGTCTCCGTGTGTCTACACGTGTGTCTCTGTGTCTACACGTGTGTCTCTGTGTCTACACGTGTCTCTGTGTTTCCACGTGTCTCTACGTGTCTCTGTGCCTCCACGTGTGTCTCTGTGTCTACGTGTGTCTTCACGAATCTTCGTGTGTCTCCACGTGTCTCTGTGTCTACACGTGTCTCTGTGTCTACACCGTGTCTCCGTGTGTCTCTGTGTGTCTCTGTGTGTCTACACGTGTAGACACGTGTCTTCACGTGTCTACACGTGTCTCCGTTTGTCTACACGTGTGTCTCCGTGTCTACACGTGTGTCTTCACGTGTGTCTAAGTGTGTCTCTGTGTCTCTACGTGTGTCTCTGTGTGTCTACACGTGTCTCTGTGTCTCTACGTGTCTCTGTGTGTCTCTGTGTGTGTCTCTGTGTGTGTCTCTCTGTGTCTCTGTGTCTCCATGTGTCTCTGTGTGTGTCTCTGTGTGTCTCCACGTGTCTCCACGTGTCTCTGTGTGTGTCTCTGTGTGTGTCTACACGTGTGTGTCTACACGTGTGTCTCTGTGTCTACACGTGTCTCTGTGTGTGTCTCTGTGTGTGTCTACACGTGTGTGTCTACACGTGTGTAGACACGTGTCTCTGTGTCTACACGTGTCTCTGTGTGTCTCTGTGTCTACACGTGTCTTCACGTGTCTCTGTGTCTACACGTGTGTCTCTGTGTGTCTCTGTGTCTACACGTGTCTACACGTGTATCTGTGTCTACACGTGTGTCTCTGTGTGTCTCTGTGTCTACACGCGTGTCTTCACGTGTCTCTGTGTATACACGTGTGTCTCCGTGTGTCTCTGTGTGTCTACACGTGTAGTCACGTGTCTCTGTGTCTACACGTGTCTCTGTGTGTCTCCACGTGTGTCTCTGTGTGTCTCCACGTGTGTCTCCACGTGTGTCTCCGTGTGTCTCCACGTGTGTCTCTGTGTGTCTCCCCGTGTGTCTCTGTGTCTACACGTGTGTCTCCGTGTGTCTCCACGTGTGTCTCTGTGTGTCTCCACGTGTGTCTCTGTGTCTACACGTGTGTCTCCGTGTGTCTCCACGTGTGTCTTTGTGTGTCTCCACGTGTGTCTCTGTGTCTACACGTGTGTCTCCGTGTGTCTCCACGTGTGTCTCTGTGTCTCCACGTGTGTCTCTGTGTCTACACGTGTGTCTCCGTGTGTCTCCACGTGTGTCTCTGTGTGTCTCCACGTGTGTCTCTGTGTCTCCACGTGTGTCTCTGTGTCTACACGTGTGTCTCCGTGTGTCTCCACGTGTGTCTCTGTGTCTACACGTGTGTCTCTGTGTCTACACGTGTGTCTCCGTGTGTCTACACGTGTGTCTCTGTGTCTACACGTATCTCTGTGTTTCCACGTGTCTCCACGTGTCTCTGTGTCTACACGTGTCTCTGTGTGTCTCTGTGTCTACACGTGTGTCTCTGTGTCTACACGTGTCTCTGTGTTTCCACGTGTCTCTACGTGTCTCTGTGTCTACACGTGTCTCCACGTGTCTCTGTGTCTCCACGTGTCTCTGTGTCTCCACGTGTCTCCGTGTGTCTACACGTGTGTCTCTGTGTCTACACTTGTGTCTCTGTGTCTACACGTGTCTCTGTGTTTCCACGTGTCTCCACGTGTCTCTGTGTCTCCACGTGTGTCTCTGTGTCTCCGTGTGTCTTCACGAATCTTCGTGTGTCTCCACGTTTCTCTGTGTCTCTGTGTGTCTCTGTGTCTCCACGTGTCTCCACGTGTCTCTGTGTCTACACGTGTCTCGGTGTCTACACCGTGTCTCCGTGTGTCTAAGTGTGTCTCTGTGTCTCTACGTGTGTCTCTGTGTGTATCTGTGTGTCTACGTGTGTCTCTGTGTGTCTACACGTGTCTCTGTGTCTCTACGTGTCTCTGTGTGTATACGTGTGTCTCTGTGTGTCTACACGTGTCTCTGTGTCTCTACGTGTCTCTGTGTGTATACGTGTGTCTCTGTGTGTCTCTGTGTGTCATCACGTGTGTCATCACGTGTGTCATCACGTGTGTCTCTGTGTGTCATCACGTGTGTCATCACGTGTGTCATCACGTGTGTGTCATCACGTGTGTCATCACGTGTGTCTACACGTGTGTCATCACGTGTGTCATCACGTGTGTGTCATCACGTGTGTCATCACGTGTGTCATCACGTGTCATCACGTGTGTCATCACGTGTGTCATCACGTGTGTGTCATCACGTGTGTCATCACGTGTGTCATCACGTGTCGTCACGTGTGTCATCACGTGTGTGTCATCACGTGTGTGTCATCACGTGTAGTCACGTGTGTCATCACGTGTGTGTCATCACGTGTGTGTCATCACGTGTGTGTCATCACGTGTGTCATCACGTGTGTGTCATCACGTGTGTCATCACGTGTGTCATCACGTGTGTGTCATCACGTGTGTCATCACGTATGCGTCATCAAGTGTGTCATCACGTGTGGTCACGTGTGTGTCATCACGTGTGTGTCATCACGTGTGTGTCATCACGTGTGTGTCATCACGTGTCTCTCTACACGTGTGGTCACGTGTGTGTCATGACGTGTGTGTCATCACGTGTGTCTCTGTGTGTCATCACGTGTGTCATCACGTGTGTGTCATCACGTGTGTCATCACGTGTGTCATCACGTGTCGTCACGTGTGTCATCACGTGTGTGTCATCACGTGTGTGTCATCACGTGTGTCGTCACGTGTGTCATCACGTGTGTGTCATCACGTGTGTGTCATCACGTGTGTCATCACGTGTGTCATCACGTGTGGTCACGTGTGTCATCACGTGTGTCATCACGTGTGGTCACGTGTGTCATCACGTGTGTCATCACGTGTGTGTCATCACGTGTGTGTCATCAAGTGTGTGTCATCACGTGTGTCATCACGTGTGGTCACGTGTGTCATCACGTGTGTCATCACGTGTGTCATCACGTGTGTCATCACGTGTGTGTCTCTACACGTGTGTGTCATCACGTGTGTCATCACGTGTCTCTCTACACGTGTCATGACGTGTGTGTCATCACGTGTGTCATCACGTGTGTCATCACGTGTGGTCACGTGTGTGTCATCACGTGTGTGTCATCACGTGTGTCTCTGTGTGTCATCACGTGTGTGTCATCACGTGTGTCATCACGTGTGTGTCATCACGTGTGTCATCACGTGTGTGTCATCACGTGTGTCATCACGTGTGTCATCACGTGTGTGTCATCACGTGTGTGTCATCACGTGTGTGTCATCACGTGTGTCATCACGTGTGTCATCACGTGTGTCATCACGTGTGTGTCATCACGTGTGTGTCATCACGTGTGTGTCATCACGTGTGTGTCATCACGTGTGTGTCATCACGTGTGTCATCACGTGTAGCCACGTGTGTCATCACGTGTGTCATCACGTGTGTCATCACGTGTGTGTCATCACGTGTGTGTCATCACGTGTGTGTCATCACGTGTGTCATCACGTGTGTCATCACGTGTCATCACGTGTGTGTCATCACGTGTCATCACGTGTGTGTCGTCACGTGTGTGTCATCACGTGTGTCATCACGTGTCGTCACGTGTGTGTCATCACGTGTGTCATCACGTGTGTCATCACGTGTGTCATCACGTGTGTCATCACGTGTGTGTCATCACGTGTGTGTCATCACGTGTGTCATCACGTGTGTGTCATCACGTGTGTCATCACGTGTGTCATCACGTGTGTCATCACGTGTGTCATCACGTGTGGTCACGTGTGTCATCACGTGTGTGTCATCACGTGTGTGTCATCACGTGTGTGTCATCACGTGTGTGTCATCACGTGTGTCTCTACACGTGTAGTCACGTGTGTGTCATCACGTGTGTCATCACGTGTGTCATCACGTGTGTCATCACGTGTGGTCACGTGTGTCGTCACGTGTGTGTCATCACGTGTGTGTCATCACGTGTGTGTCATCACGTGTGTCATCACGTGTGTGTCATCACGTGTCGTCACGTGTGTCATCACGTGTGTCATCACGTGTGTCATCACGTGTCGTCACGTGTGTGTCATCACGTGTGTCATCACGTGTGTGTCGTCACGTGTGTCATCACGTGTGTCATCACGTGTCGTCACGTGTGTCATCACGTGTGTCATCACGTGTCGTCACGTGTGTGTCATCACGTGTGTGTCATCACGTGTGTGTCGTCACGTGTGTCATCACGTGTGTCATCACGTGTCGTCACGTGTGTGTCATCACGTGTGTGTCATCACGTGTGTGTCATCACGTGTGTCATCACGTGTGTGTCATCACGTGTCGTCACGTGTGTCATCACGTGTGTCATCACGTGTGTCATCACGTGTCGTCACGTGTGTGTCATCACGTGTCGTCACGTGTGTGTCATCACGTGTGTCATCACGTGTGTGTCATCACGTGTGTCATCACGTGTGTGTCATCACGTGTGTGTCATCACGTGTGTCATCACGTGTGTCATCACGTGTGTGTCATCACGTGTGGTCACGTGTGTGTCATCACGTGTGTCATCACGTGTGTGTCATCACGTGTGGTCACGTGTGTGTCATCACGTGTGTCATCACGTGTGTCATCACGTGTCGTCACGTGTGTGTCATCACGTGTGTGTCATCACGTGTGTCATCACGTGTGTGTCATCACGTGTGTCATCACGTGTCTCTGTGTGTCATCACGTGTGTCATCACGTGTGTGTCATCACGTGTGTCTCTACACGTGTAGTCACGTGTGTGTCATCACGTGTGTCATCACGTGTCTCTCTACACGTGTCATCACGTGTGTCTCATCACGTGTGTCTCATCACGTGTGTCTCATCACGTGTGTCTCATCACGTGTGTCTCATCACGTGTGTCTCATCACGTGTGTCTCATCACGTGTGTCTCATCACGTGTGTCTCATCACGTGTGTCTCATCACGTGTGTCTCATCACGTGTGTCTCATCACGTGTGTCTCATCACGTGTGTCTCATCACGTGTCTGTGTGTCTCATCACGTGTCTGTGTGTCTCATCACGTGTCTGTGTGTCTCATCACGTGTCTGTGTGTCTCATCACGTGTCTGTGTGTCTCATCACGTGTCTGTGTGTCTTTGTGTCTCTACACGTGTGGTCACGTGTGTCTCTGTGTGTCTGAGCACGTGTGTCTCTACACGTGTGGTCACGTGTGTCTACACATGTGTCTCTGTGTCTACGTGTGTCTACGTGTGTCTCCACGTGTCTCTGTGTCTCTACACGTGTGGTCACGTGTGTCTCTGTGTGTCATCACGTGTCTCTGTGTGTCTCCACGTGTGTCTCCGTGTGTCTCTGTGTGTCTCTACAAGTGTGGTCACGTGTGTCTACACATGTGTCTCTGTGTCTACGTGTGTCTACGTGTGTCTCCACGTGTCTCCGTGTGTCTACACGTGTCTCTGTGTGTCTACACGTGTCTCTGTGTGTCTCTGTGTGTCTACACGTGTCTCTGTTTGTCTCTGTGTGTCTCTGTGTCTCCACGTGTCTTCACGTGTCTCTGTGTCTACACGTGTGTTTCTGTGTCTCTGTGTGTCTCCGTGTGTCTCCACGTGTGTCTCTGTGTCTACACGTGTCTCCGTGTGTCTCCACGTGTGTCTCTGTGTCTACACGTGTCTCCGTGTGTCTCCACGTGTGTCTCTGTGTCTCCACGTGTCTCCGTGTGTCTCCACGTGTGTCTCTGTGTCTACACGTGTCTCCGTGTGTCTCCACGTGTGTCTACACGTGTGTCTCTACACGTGTAGTCACGTGTGTCTCTGTGTGTCTACACGTGTGTCTGTGTCTCTGTGTCTACACGTGTCTACACGTGTGTCTCTGTGTCTACACGTGTGTCTCTGTTTGTCTCTACGTGTCTCTGTGTGTCTCTGTGTGTCTCTGTGTGTGTCTACGTGTCTATGTGCGTGTCTACACATGTCTGTGTGTGTCTCTGTGTGTGTCTACACGTGTGTGTCTATACGTGTAGTCACGTGTCTCTGTGTCTACACGTGTCTCTGTGTGTCTCTGTGTGTCTACACGTGTCCCTGTGTGTCTCTGTGTGTCTCTGTGTGTCTCTGTGTCTCCACGTGTCTCCGTGTGTCTGTGTGTCTCTGTGTCTCTGTGTGTCTACGTGTGTCTCTGTGTGTCTCTGTGTGTCTCCACGTGTCTCTACACGTGTGTCTACGTGTGTCTCTATGTCTCTGTGTGTCTACGTGTGTCTCTGTGTCTTCACGTGTGTCTCTGTGTCTACATGTGTATCTCCACGTGTGTCTCCACGTGTGTCTCCACGTGTCTACACGTGTAGACACGTGTGTCTCCGTGTGTCTCTGTGTCTCTGTGTCTACACGTGTCTCTGTGTCTCTGTGTGTGTGTCCACGTGTCTCTGTGTCTCCACGTGTCTCTACGTGTCTCCGTGTGTCTTCACGTGTCTCTGTGTCTCCACGTGTGTCTCTGTGTGTCTCTGTGTGTTTCCACGTGTGTCTGTGTGTCTGTCTCCACTTGTCTCTGTGTCTCCACGTGTCTCTGTGTCTCCACGTGTCTCCACGTGTATCTGTGTCTTCACGTGTCTCTGTATCTCCACGTGTATCTGTGTCTTCACGTGTCTCTGTGTCTCCACGTGTCTCTGTGAATCCACGTGTCTCTACGTGTCTCTGTGTCTTCACGTGTCTCCACGTGTCTCTGTGTCTCTACGTGTCTCTGTGTCTTCACGTGTCTCTGTGTGTCTCTGTGTGTCCCCAGGCGATAGGCAACGCTAAGACGGTGTCTGTGTGTGTGTCTCTCTGTGTGTGTCTCTGTGTCTCTGTGTGTCTCCGTGTCTGTGTCTCTGTGTGTCTCTGTGTGTGTGTGTGTCTCCGTGTCTCCCCAGGCGATAGGCAACGCTAAGACGGTGTCTCTGTGTGTGTCTCTGTGTGTGTCTGTGTCTCTGTGTCTCTGTGTGTCTCCATGTCTGTGTCTCCGCAGGCGATAGGCAACGCTAAGATGGTGTCTCTGTGTGTGTCTCTGTGTCTCTGTGTCTCTGTGTGTGTCTATGTGTGTGTCTCTGTGTGTGTCTCTGTGTCTCTGTCTCTGTGTCTCTGTGTGTGTCTCTGTGTGTGTCTCCGTGTCTCTGTGTCTCCGCAGGCGATAGGCAACGCTAAGACGGTGTCTCTGTGTGTGTCTCTGTGTCTCTGTGTGTGTCTCGACACTTCACGTGGCCTCACGGTGCACATAGCCTGGCACAAGCGTCGTGGTGACGTCACCGCCGCTTAGTGGCGAATGGCGGTTGTTGTTGTTGTCTCTGTGTGTCTCTGTGTGTGTCTCTGTGTGTGTCTCTGTGTGTCTCTGTGTCTCTGTGTGTGTCTCCGTGTCTCTGTGTGTGTGTCTCTGTGTCTCTGTGTGTCTCTCCGTGTCTCTGTGTGTGTCTCTGTGTGTCTCCGCAGGCGATTGGCAACGCTAAGACAGTGTATCTGTGTGTGTCTCTGTGTCTCTGTGTGTGTCTCTCTGTGTGTCTGTGTCTCCGTGTCTCCGCAGGCGATAGGCAACGCTAAGACGGTGTCTCTGTGTATCTGTGTGTGTCTCTGTGTCTCTGTGTCTCTGTGTGTCTCTGTGTCTCCGTTTCTCCCCAGGCGATAGGCAACGCTAAGACGGTGTCTCTGTGTGTGTCTCTGTGTGTCTCTGTGTGTGTCTCCGTGTCTCTGTGTGTGTCTCCGTGTCTCCTCAGGCGATAGACAACGCTAAGACGGTGTCTCTGTGTGTGTGTCTCTGTGTGTCTCTGTGTCTCCGTGTCTCTGTGTGTGTCTCCGTGTCTCCGCAGGCGATAGGCAATGCTAAGACGGTGTCTCTGTGTCTCTGTATGTGTCTCTGTGTCTCTGCGTGTGTCTCTGTGTGTGTCTCCATGTCTCCGCAGGCGATAGGCAACGCTAAGACGGTGTCTCTGTGTCTCTGTGTGTGTCTCTGTGGCTCTGTGTGTGTGTCTCCGTGTCTCTGTGTCTCTGTGTCTCTGTGTGTGTCTCTGTGTGTGTCTCTGTGTCTCTGCGTGTGTGTCTCTGTGTGTGTCTCCGTGTCTTCCCAGGCGATAGGCAACGCTAAGACGGTGTCTCTGTGTCTCTGTGTGTGTGTCTCTGTGTCTCTGTGTCTCTGTGTGTGTCTCTGTGTCTCCGTGTCTCCCCAGGCGATAGGCAACGCTAAGACGGTGTCTCTGTGTGTGTCTCTGTGTGTCTCTGTGTGTGTCTCCGTGTCTCTGTGTCTCTGTGTGTGTCTCCGTGTCTCCGCAGGCGATAGGCAATGCTAAGACGGTGTCTCTGTGTGTGTCTCTGTGTGTGTCTCTGTGTGTGTCTCTGTGTGTCTCCGTGTCTCTGTGTGTCTCTGTGTCTCTGTGTGTGTGTCTCTGTGTCTCCGTGTCTCCGCAGGCGATAGGCAACGCTAAGACGGTGTCTCTGTGTGTGTCTCTGTGTGTGTCTCTGTGTGTGTCTCTGTGTGTCTCCGTGTCTCTGTGTGTGTCTCTGTGTCTGTGTGTGTGTGTCTCCGTGTCTCCGTGTCTCCGCAGGCGATAGGCAACGCTAAGACGGTGTCTCTGTGTCTCTGTGTGTGTCTCTGTGTCTCTGTGTGTGTGTCTCCGTGTCTCTGTGTCTCTGTGTCTCTGTGTGTGTCTCTGTGTGTGTCTCTGTGTCTCTGTGTGTGTGTCTCTGTGTGTGTCTCTGTGTGTGTCTCTGTGTCTCTGTGTGTGTGTCTCTGTGTGTGTCTCTGTGTGTGTCTCTGTGTCTCTGTGTGTGTGTCTCTGTGTGTGTCTCTGTGTCTCTGTGTGTGTCTCTGTGTGTGTCTCTGTGTCTCTGTGTGTGTCTCTGTGTGTGTCTCTGTGTCTCTGTGTGTGTCTCTGTGTGTGTCTCTGTGTGTGTCTCTGTGTCTCTGTGTGTGTCTCTGTGTGTGTGTGTCTCTGTGTGTGTCTCTGTGTGTGTCTCTGTGTGTGTGTCTCTGTGTGTGTCTCTGTGTCTCTGTGTGTGTCTCTGTGTGTGTCTCTGTGTCTCTGTGTGTGTGTCTCTGTGTGTGTCTCTGTGTCTCTGTGTGTGTCTCTGTGTGTGTCTCTGTGTGTGTCTCTGTGTCTCTGTGTGTGTGTCTCTGTGTGTGTGTGTCTCTGTATGTGTCTCTGTGTGTGTCTCTGTGTGTGTCTCTGTGTGTGTCTCTGTGTGTCTCTGTGTCTCCGCAGGAGATAGACAACGCTAAGACGGTGTCTCTGTGTGTGTCTCTGTGTGTGTCTCTGTGTGTGTCTCTGTGTGTCTCCGTGTCTCCGTGTGTCTCTGTGTCTCTGTGTGTGTCTCCGTGTCTCCGTGTCTCCGCAGGCGATAGGCAACGCTAAGACGGTGTCTCTGTGTGTGTCTCTGTGTGTGTCTCTGTGTGTGTCTCTGTGTGTGTCTCTGTGTGTGTCTCTGTGTGTCTCCGTGTCTCTGTGTGTGTCTCTGTGTCTGTGTGTGTGTGTCTCCGTGTCTCTGTGTGTGTCTCTGTGTGTCTCCGCAGGCGATTGGCAACGCTAAGACAGTGTATCTGTGTGTGTCTCTGTGTCTCTGTGTCTCTGTGTGTGTCTCTCTGTGTGTCTGTGTCTCCGTGTCTCCGCAGGCGATAGGCAACGCTAAGACGGTGTCTCTGTGTATCTGTGTGTGTCTCTGTGTCTCTGTGTCTCTGTGTGTCTCTGTGTCTCCGTTTCTCCCCAGGCGATAGGCAACGCTAAGACGGTGTCTCTGTGTGTGTCTCTGTGTGTCTCTGTGTGTGTCTCCGTGTCTCTGTGTGTGTCTCCGTGTCTCCTCAGGCGATAGACAACGCTAAGACGGTGTCTCTGTGTGTGTGTCTCTGTGTGTCTCTGTGTCTCCGTGTCTCTGTGTGTGTCTCCGTGTCTCCGCAGGCGATAGGCAATGCTAAGACGGTGTCTCTGTGTCTCTGTGTGTGTCTCTGTGTCTCTGCGTGTGTCTCTGTGTGTGTCTCCATGTCTCCGCAGGCGATAGGCAACGCTAAGACGGTGTCTCTGTGTCTCTGTGTGTGTCTCTGTGGCTCTGTGTGTGTGTCTCCGTGTCTCTGTGTCTCTGTGTCTCTGTGTGTGTCTCTGTGTGTGTCTCTGTGTCTCTGCGTGTGTGTCTCTGTGTGTGTCTCCGTGTCTTCCCAGGCGATAGGCAACGGTAAGACGGTTTCTCTGTGTCTCTGTGTGTGTGTCTCTGTGTCTCTGTGTGTGTCTCTGTGTCTCCGTGTCTCCCCAGGCGATAGGCAACGCTAAGACGGTGTCTCTGTGTGTGTCTCTGTGTGTCTCTGTGTGTGTCTCCGTGTCTCTGTGTCTCTGTGTGTGTCTCCGTGTCTCCGCAGGCGATAGGCAATGCTAAGACGGTGTCTCTGTGTGTGTCTCTGTGTGTGTCTCTGTGTGTGTCTCTGTGTGTCTCCGTGTCTCTGTGTGTCTCTGTGTGTGTGTCTCTGTGTCTCCGTGTCTCCGCAGGCGATAGGCAACGCTAAGACGGTGTCTCTGTGTGTGTCTCTGTGTGTGTCTCTGTGTGTGTCTCTGTGTGTCTCCGTGTCTCTGTGTGTGTCTCTGTGTCTGTGTGTGTGTGTCTCCGTGTCTCCGTGTCTCCGCAGGCGATAGGCAACGCTAAGACGGTGTCTCTGTGTCTCTGTGTGTGTCTCTGTGTCTCTGTGTGTGTGTCTCCGTGTCTCTGTGTCTCTGTGTCTCTGTGTCTCTGTGTGTGTCTCTGTGTGTGTCTCTGTGTCTCTGCGTGTGTGTCTCTGTGTGTGTCTCTGTGTGTGTCTCTGTGTCTCTGTGTGTGTGTCTCTGTGTGTGTCTCTGTGTGTGTCTTTCTGTGTCTCTGTGTCTCTGTATGTGTCTCCGTGTCTCTGTGTGTGTGTCTCTGTGTCTCTGTGTGTCTCTCCGTGTCTCTGTGTGTGTCTCTGTGTGTCTCCGCAGGCGATTGGCAACGCTAAGACAGTGTATCTGTGTGTGTCTCTGTGTCTCTGTGTCTCTGTGTGTGTCTCTCTGTGTGTCTGTGTCTCCGTGTCTCCGCAGGCGATAGGCAACGCTAAGACGGTGTCTCTGTGTATCTGTGTGTGTCTCTGTGTCTCTGTGTCTCTGTGTGTCTCTGTGTCTCCGTTTCTCCCCAGGCGATAGGCAACGCTAAGACGGTGTCTCTGTGTGTGTCTCTGTGTGTCTCTGTGTGTGTCTCCGTGTCTCTGTGTGTGTCTCCGTGTCTCCTCAGGCGATAGACAACGCTAAGACGGTGTCTCTGTGTGTGTGTCTCTGTGTGTCTCTGTGTCTCCGTGTCTCTGTGTGTGTCTCCGTGTCTCCGCAGGCGATAGGCAATGCTAAGACGGTGTCTCTGTGTCTCTGTGTGTGTCTCTGTGTCTCTGCGTGTGTCTCTGTGTGTGTCTCCATGTCTCCGCAGGCGATAGGCAACGCTAAGACGGTGTCTCTGTGTCTCTGTGTGTGTCTCTGTGTCTCTGTGTGTGTGTCTCCGTGTCTCTGTGTCTCTGTGTCTCTGTGTGTGTCTCTGTGTGTGTCTCTGTGTCTCTGCGTGTGTGTCTCTGTGTGTGTCTCTGTGTGTGTCTCTGTGTCTCTGTGTGTGTGTCTCTGTGTGTGTCTCTGTGTGTGTCTCTGTGTCTCTGTGTGTGTGTCTCTGTGTGTGTCTCTGTGTCTCTGTGTGTGTCTCTGTGTGTGTCTCTGTGTGTGTCTCTGTGTCTCTGTGTGTGTCTCTGTGTGTGTCTCTGTGTCTCTGTGTGTGTCTCTGTGTGTGTCTCTGTGTGTGTCTCTGTGTCTCTGTGTGTGTCTCTGTGTGTGTGTCTCTGTGTGTGTCTCTGTGTGTGTCTCTGTGTGTGTGTCTCTGTGTGTGTCTCTGTGTCTCTGTGTGTGTCTCTGTGTGTGTCTCTGTGTCTCTGTGTGTGTGTCTCTGTGTGTGTCTCTGTGTCTCTGTGTGTGTCTCTGTGTGTGTCTCTGTGTGTGTCTCTGTGTCTCTGTGTGTGTGTCTCTGTGTGTGTGTGTCTCTGAATGTGTCTCTGTGTGTGTCTCTGTGTGTGTCTCTGTGTGTGTCTCTGTGTGTCTCTGTGTCTCCGCAGGAGATAGACAACGCTAAGACGGTGTCTCTGTGTGTGTCTCTGTGTGTGTCTCTGTGTGTGTCTCTGTGTGTCTTTGTGTGTGTCTCCGTGTCTCTGTGTGTGTCTCCGTGTCTCCGTGTCTCCGCAGGCGATAGGCAACGCTAAGACGGTGTCTCTGTGTGTGTCTCTGTGTGTGTCTCTGTGTGTGTCTCTGTGTGTGTCTCTGTGTGTGTCTGTGTGTGTCTCCGTGTCTCTGTGTGTGTCTCTGTGTCTGTGTGTGTGTGTCTCCGTGTCTCTGTGTGTGTCTCTGTGTGTCTCCGCAGGCGATTGGCAACGCTAAGACAGTGTATCTGTGTGTGTCTCTGTGTCTCTGTGTCTCTGTGTGTGTCTCTCTGTGTGTCTGTGTCTCCGTGTCTCCGCAGGCGATAGGCAACGCTAAGACGGTGTCTCTGTGTATCTGTGTGTGTCTCTGTGTCTCTGTGTCTCTGTGTGTCTCTGTGTCTCCGTTTCTCCCCAGGCGATAGGCAACGCTAAGACGGTGTCTCTGTGTGTGTCTCTGTGTGTCTCTGTGTGTGTCTCTGTGTCTCTGTGTGTGTCTCCGTGTCTCCTCAGGCGATAGACAACGCTAAGACGGTGTCTCTGTGTGTGTGTCTCTGTGTGTCTCTGTGTCTCCGTGTCTCTGTGTGTGTCTCCGTGTCTCCGCAGGCGATAGGCAATGCTAAGACGGTGTCTCTGTGTCTCTGTGTGTGTCTCTGTGTCTCTGCGTGTGTCTCTGTGTGTGTCTCCATGTCTCCGCAGGCGATAGGCAACGCTAAGACGGTGTCTCTGTGTCTCTGTGTGTGTCTCTGTGGCTCTGTGTGTGTGTCTCCGTGTCTCTGTGTCTCTGTGTCTCTGTGTGTGTCTCTGTGTGTGTCTCTGTGTCTCTGCGTGTGTGTCTCTGTGTGTGTCTCCGTGTCTTCCCAGGCGATAGGCAACGGTAAGACGGTTTCTCTGTGTCTCTGTGTGTGTGTCTCTGTGTCTCTGTGTGTGTCTCTGTGTCTCCGTGTCTCCCCAGGCGATAGGCAACGCTAAGACGGTGTCTCTGTGTGTGTCTCTGTGTGTCTCTGTGTGTGTCTCCGTGTCTCTGTGTCTCTGTGTGTGTCTCCGTGTCTCCGCAGGCGATAGGCAATGCTAAGACGGTGTCTCTGTGTGTGTCTCTGTGTGTGTCTCTGTGTGTGTCTCTTGTGTGTGTCTCCGTGTCTCTGTGTGTCTCTGTGTGTGTCTCCGTGTCTCCGCAGGCGATAGGCAACGCTAAGACGGTGTCTCTGTGTGTGTCTCTGTGTGTGTCTCTGTGTGTGTCTCTGTGTGTGTCTCTGTGTCTCTGTGTGTGTCTCTGTGTCTCTCTCTGTGTGTGTCTGTGTGTCTCCGTGTCTCCCCAGGCGATAGGCAACGCTAAGACGGTGTCTCTGTGTCTCTGTGTGTCTCT
>NW_022638455.1:0-30189 GCF_010993605.1 Petromyzon marinus
CACGTACACACACACGTACACACACAGGTGTACACACACACGTACACACACACACGTACACACGTACACACACACGTACACACACGTACACACACACGTACACACACACGTACACACACACACGTACACACACACGTACACACACACACGTACACGTACACACACGTACACACACAGACGTACACACACACACGTATACAAAGACACACGTACACACACACACGTACACGTACACACACACACGTACACACATACACACACGTACACACATACACACACGTACACACACACACGTACACACACGTACACACGTACACACACGTACACACGTACACACACACGTACACACACGTATACACACACACGTACACACGTACACGTATACACACGCACACCAAACTAAACTATTTTATTCTAACCAGACAATGCCCCGCTGAACTGCTGTGTAGCTCTGGACATCACCAATGAAAGCAGCTCAGCGACAGTGGCTCCTCATCAGCATCATCATCATCGCCACTCACCACGTGATGATGCTGATGATGATGTCGTTGTTGTTGTTGGTTCTGAATGTGGAGGAGGGAAAATCTCAGAGGAGACACGAAAATCCACGCGACCACGGGGAGACAGACAGAGAGAGAGAGAGACACGCAGACTCCAAATACACAGCAGCAGCAGGAGTCAGTCGGGATCGATCCCACAACCTCCTGTATACCAGGCGAGGTAGTTAACATCTCCTAGCCACCGTGATGATGATGATGATGATGAGAGAGACACGCAAACTCCAAATACACAGCAGCAGAGTCGGGATCGAACTCACGACCTCCTGTAGACAAGGCGAGATAGTCAACATCTCCTAGCCACCGTAATGATGATGATGAGAGAGAGACACGCAGACTCCAAATACACAGCAGCAGCAGGAGTCAGTCGGGATCGATCCCACGACCTCCTGTAGACAAGGCGCGGTAGTCAACATCTCATAGCCACCGTGATGATGATGATGATGAGAGAGACACGCAGACTCCAAATATACAGCAGCAGCAGAGTCGGGAACGAACTCACGACCTCCTGTATACCAGGCGAGGTAGTCAACATCGCATAGCCACCGTGATGATGATGATGATGAGAGAGACACGCAAACTCCAAATACACAGCAGCAGAGTCGGGATCGAACTCACGACCTCCTGTAGACAAGGCGAGATAGTCAACATCTCATAGCCACCGTAATGATGATGATGAGAGAGACGCAGACTCCAAATACACAGCAGCAGCAGGAGTCAGTCGGGATCGATCCCACGACCTCCTGTAGACAAGGCGCGGTAGTCAACATCTCATAGCCACCGTGATGATGATGATGAGAGAGACACGCAGACTCCAAATATACAGCAGCAGAGTCGGGAACGAACTCACGACCTCCTGTATACCAGGCGAGATAGTCAACATCTCATAGCCACCGTAATGATGATGATGAGAGAGACGCAGACTCCAAATACACAGCAGCAGCAGGAGTCAGTCGGGATCGATCCCACGACCTCCTGTATACCAGGCGAGATAGTCAACATCTCCTAGCCACCGTGATGATGATGATGATGAGAGAGAGAGACGCAGACTCCAAATACACAGCAGCAGCAGAGTCGGGATCGAACTCACGACCTCCTGTATACCAGGCGAGATAGTCAACATCTCATAGCCACCGTAATGATGATGATGAGAGAGACGCAGACTCCAAATACACAGCAGCAGCAGGAGTCAGTCGGGATCGATCCCACGACCTCCTGTATACCAGGCGAGGTAGTCAACATCTCATAGCCACCGTGATGATGATGTTAATAATTATTATTTTAAAAACTACATTTACATGTATTTATACGGTCAAAAAGAATGTGACGCGACTTTGATCGGTGGTGATGGTGAAGATGGCTGTGGTGGTGGTAGTGGTGGTGGTGGTGCTGGTCACCCACCCCCTCGTGTGCCATTCCTGCCTTCATAGGTGCTATTCGCTAACAGCACTTGCCCCAGTAGTCTGTTGCAGGCTACACGGGGGACCTTTGTCTTTGTGTGTGTTTCTGCTACTCGCTACCAACAGCACTTGCCCCTACAGTCTGTTAGAGGCTACACGGGGGATCTTTGTCTTTGCGTGAGTTGCTGCTACTCGCTACGAACAGCACTTGCCCCAACAGCCTGTTAGAGGCTACACGGGGGATCTTTGTCTTTGTGTGTGTTGCTGCTACTCGCTACCAACAGCACTTGCCCCTACAGTCTGTTAGAGGCTACACGGGGGACCTTTGTCTTTGTGTGTGTTGCTGCTACTCGCTAACAGCACTTGCCCCGACATTCTGTTAGAGACTACACGGGGGACCTTTGTCTTTGTGTGTGTTTCTGCTACTCGCTACCAACAGAACTTGCCCCTACAGTCTGTTAGAGGCTACACGGGGGACCTTTGTCTTTGTGTGTGTTGCTGCTACTCGCTACCAACAGCACTTGCCCCTACAGTCTGTTAGAGGCTACACGGGGGACCTTTGTCTTTGTGTGTGTTGCTGCTACTCGCTAACAGCACTTGCCCCGACATTCTGTTTGAGACTACACGGGGGACCTTTGTCTTTGTGTGTGTTTCTGCTACTCGCTACCAACAGAACTTGCCCCTACAGTCTGTTAGAGGCTACACGGGGGACCTTTGTCTTTGTGTGTGTTGCTGCTACTCGCTACCAACAGCACTTGCCCCTACAGTCTGTTAGAGGCTACACGGGGGACCTTTGTCTTTGTGTGTGTTGCTGCTACTCGCTACCAACAGCACTTGCCCCTACAGTCTGTTAGAGGCTACACGGGGGACCTTTGTCTTTGTGTGTGTTTCTGCTACTCGCTACCAAGAGCACTTGCCCCAGCAGCCTGTTAGAGGCTACACGGGGGACCTTTGTCTTTGTGTGTGTTTCTGCTACTCGCTACCAACAGCACTTGCCCCGACATTCTGTTAGAGGCTACACGGGGGACCTTTGTCTTTGTGTGTGTTTCTGCTACTCGCTACCAACAGCACTTGCCCCTACAGTCTGTTAGAGGCTACACGGGGGACCTTTGTCTTTGTGTGTGTTGCTGCTACTCGCTACCAACAGCACTTGCCCCTACAGTCTGTTAGAGGCTACACGGGGGACCTTTGTCTTTGTGTGTGTTGCTGCTACTCGCTAACAACAGCACTTGCCCCTACAGTCTGTTAGAGGCTACACGGGGGACCTTTGTCTTTGTGTGTGTTGCTGCTACTCGCTACCAACAGCACTTGCCCCTACAGTCTGTTAGAGGCTACACGGGGGACCTTTGTCTGTGTGTGTGTTGCTGCTACTCGCTACCAACAGCACTTGCCCCGACATTCTGTTAGAGGCTACACGGGGGACCTTTGTCTTTGTGTATACAGAGGACTGCAGAGCTAGGGAAAGTGGCGGTCGTGTGGCCTCCTCATCACCTCCACGCGGCTGCTGCTGCTGCTGATGATGCTGATGATGATGCTGATGATGATGCTGCTGCTGATGATGCTGATGATGATGTTGATGATGATGTTGATCATGGTGATGATGATGCTGCTGATGATAATGATGCTGATGATGATAATGATGATGATCATGATGATGCTGCTGATGATGATGCTGATGATGATGATGCTGCTGCTGCTGATGATGATAATGATGATCATGTTGATGATGATGATATTGCTGATAATAATGATGCTGATGATGATGCTGCTGATCATGTTGATGATGATGCTGCTGATGATGATGCTGCTGCAGCTGATGATAATGATGCCGCTGATGGTGATGCTGCTGATGATTACAATGATGCTGCTGATGATGATAGTGATGCTGATGATGACAGTGATGTTGATGATGATAATGATGCTGCTGATGATGATAGTGATGCTGATGATAATGATGCTGCTGCTGATGATGATAATGATGCTGCTGATGCTGCTGCTGATGCTGATGATAATGATGCTGCTGATGGTGATTCTGCTGCTGATGATGCTGCTGATGATGCTGCTGCTGATGATGATCATCATGATGCTGATGGAGATATGAGGCATCTCCTCATCCCCCCCCCTCACCTCCTCCCCCCACCTCCTTACCCCTCCCCCCACCTCGTCACCCCTCCCCCCACCTCCTCACCCCTCACCCCACTCCACCCACCACACCTGCTGGAGGTTTTTGTTTGATATTCGCAAGGAGAGCGCGCGAAACGATTGAAATGCATTTGACTTCCACCTTCTAAGACTTTGAGATCCATTTGCTCAATACCACTACTACAAGAGACAGAGAGAGAGAGAGGGGAGAGAGGGGAGAGAGCGGGGAGAGAGGGGAGACAGAGACCCATAGACTCATCACACAGAGACCCATAGACTCATCACACAGAGACCCATAGACTCATCACACAGAGACCCATAGACTCATCACACAGAGAGCCATAGACTCATCACACAGAGACCCATAGACTCATCACTCAGAGACCCATAGACTCACCACACAGAGACCCATAGACTCATCACACAGAGACCCATAGACTCATCACTCAGAAACCCATAGACTCATCACACAGAGACCCATAGACTCATCACACATAGACCCAGATACTCATCACACAGAGACCCATAGACTCATCACTCAGAGACCCATAGACTCATCACACAGAGACCCATAGACTCATCACACAGAGACCCATAGACTCACACAGAGATTCATAGACTCATCACACAGAGAACCATAGACTCATCACACAGAGACCCATAGACTCGCACAGAGACTCATAGACTCATCACACAGAGAGGCATAGACTCATCACACAGAGACTCATAGCCTCATCACACAGAGAACCATAGACTCATCACACATAGACCCATAGACTTATCACACAGAGACACATAGACTCATCACTCAGAGACCCATAGACTCATCACTCAGAAACCCATAGACTCAGACAGAGACTCATAGACTCATCACTCAGAGACCCGTAGACTCATCACACATAGATTTACAGACTCGTCACACAGAGACTCACAGACTCACCACCCAGAGACCCGTAGACTAATCACTCAGAAAACCATAGACTCAGACAGAGACTCATAGACTCATCACACAGAGACCCATAGACTCACCACACAGAGGCCCATAGACCCACAGAGAGACTCATAGACGCATCACACAGAGACCCATAGACTCATCACTCAGAGACTCATAGACTCATCACACAGAGACCCGTAGACTCATCACACCGAGACCCATAGACTCATCACACAGAGACCCATAGACTCATCACACAGAGACCCATAGACTCATCACTCAGAGACCCATAGAGGCATCACACAGAGACCCATAGACTCATCACACAGAGACCCGTATACTCACACAGAGACTCATAGACTCATGACTCAGAGATCCATAGACTCATCACACAGAGACCCACAGACTCATCACAGAGAGACCCATAGACTCATCACACAGAGAGCCATAGACTCATCACACAGAGACCCATAGACTCACCACTCAGAGACCAATAGACTCATCACTCAGAAACCCATAGACTCAGACAGAGACTCATAGACTCATCACTCAGAAACCCGTAGACTCATCACACAGAGACCCATAGACTCATCACACAGAGACCCATAGACTCATCACACAGAGACCCATAGACTCATCACTCAGAAACCCATAGACTCATCACATAGAGACCCATAGACTCATCATATAGAGACCCATAGACTCATCACACAGAGACCCATAGACTCACCACTCAGAGACCCATAGACTCATCACTCAGAAACCCATTGACTCAGACAGAGACTCATAGACTCATCACTCAGAGACACGTAGACTCATCACACAGAGACACATAGACTCATCACACAGAGACCCATAGACTCACACAGAGACTCATAGACTTATCACACAGAGACCCATAGACTCATCATTCAGAGACCCATAGACTCATCACTCAGAGACCCATAGACTCATCACACAGAGACCCATAGACTCATCACACATAGACCCAGATACTCATCACACATAGACCTACAGACTCATCACACAGAGACCCATAGACTCATCACACAGAGACCCATAGACTCACCACACATAGATCTACAGACTCGTCACACAGAGACTCACAGACTCACCACCCAGAGACCCGTAGACTCATCACTCAGAAAACCATAGACTCAGACAGAGACTCATAGACTCATCACACAGAGACCCATAGACTCACCACACAGAGGCCCATAGACCCACAGAGAGACTCATAGACGCATCACACAGAGACCCATAGACTCATCACTCAGAGACTCATAGACTCATCACACCGAGACCCATAGACTCATCACACAGAGACCCATAGACTCATCACACAGAGACCCATAGACTCATCACTCAGAGACCCATAGAGGCATCACACAGAGACCCATAGACTCATCACACAGAGACCCGTATACTCACACAGAAACTCATAGACTCATGACTCAGAGATCCATAGACTCATCACACAGAGACCCACAGACTCATCGGAGAGAGACCCATAGACTCATCACACAGAGAGCCATAGACTCATCACACAGAGACCCATAGACTCACCCCTCAGAGAACAATAGACTCATCACTCAGAAACCCATAGACTCAGACAGAGATTCATAGACTCATCACTCAGAAACCCGTAGACTCATCACACAGAGACCCATAGACTCATCACTCAGAGACCCATAGACTCATCACACAGAGACCCATAGACTCATCACTCAGAAACCCATAGACTCATCACATAGAGACCCATAGACTCATCATATAGAGACCCATAGACTCATCACACAGAGACCCATAGACTCACCACTCAGAGACCCATAGACTCATCACTCAGAAACCCATAGACTCAGACAGAGACTCATAGACTCATCACTCAGAGACCCGTAGACTCATCACACATAGATCTACAGACTCGTCACACAGAGACTCACAGACTCACCACCCAGAGACCCGTAGACTAATCACTCAGAAAACCATAGACTCAGACAGAGACTCATAGACTCATCACACAGAGACCCATAGACTCACCAGACAGAGGCCCATAGACCCACAGAGAGACTCATAGACGCATCACACAGAGACCCATAGACTCATCACTCAGAGACTCATAGACTCATCACACAGAGACCCGTAGACTCATCACACCGAGACCCATAGACTCATCACACAGAGACCCATAGACTCATCACACAGAGACCCATAGACTCATCACTCAGAGACCCATAGAGGCATCACACAGAGACCCATAGACTCATCACACAGAGACCCGTATACTCACACAGAGACTCATAGACTCATGACTCAGAGATCCATAGACTCATCACACAGAGACCCACAGACTCATCACAGAGAGACCCATAGACTCATCACACAGAGAGCCATAGACTCATCACACAGAGACCCATAGACTCACCACTCAGAGACCAATAGACTCATCACTCAGAAACCCATAGACTCAGACAGAGACTCATAGACTCATCACTCAGAAACCCGTAGACTCATCACACAGAGACCCATAGACTCATCACTCAGAGACCCATAGACTCATCACACAGAGACCCATAGACTCATCACTCAGAAACCCATAGACTCATCACATAGAGACCCATAGACTCATCATATAGAGACCCATAGACTCATCACACAGAGACCCATAGACTCACCACTCAGAGACCCATAGACTCATCACTCAGAAACCCATTGACTCAGACAGAGACTCATAGACTCATCACTCAGAGACACGTAGACTCATCACACAGAGACACATAGACTCATCACACAGAGACCCATAGACTCACACAGAGACTCATAGACTTATCACACAGAGACCCGTAGACTCATCATTCAGAGACCCATAGACTCATCACTCAGAGACCCATAGACTCATCACACAGAGACCCATAGACTCATCACACATAGACCCAGATACTCATCACACATAGACCTACAGACTCATCACACAGAGACCCATAGACTCATCACACAGAGACCCATAGACTCACCACACATAGATCTACAGACTCGTCACACAGAGACTCACAGACTCACCACCCAGAGACCCGTAGACTCATCACTCAGAAAACCATAGACTCAGACAGAGACTCATAGACTCATCACACAGAGACCCATAGACTCACCACACAGAGGCCCATAGACCCACAGAGAGACTCATAGACGCATCACACAGAGACCCATAGACTCATCACTCAGAGACTCATAGACTCATCACACCGAGACCCATAGACTCATCACACAGAGACCCATAGACTCATCACACAGAGACCCATAGACTCATCACTCAGAGACCCATAGAGGCATCACACAGAGACCCATAGACTCATCACACAGAGACCCGTATACTCACACAGAAACTCATAGACTCATGACTCAGAGATCCATAGACTCATCACACAGAGACCCACAGACTCATCGGAGAGAGACCCATAGACTCATCACACAGAGAACCATAGACTCATCACACATAGACCCAGATACTCATCACACATAGACCTACAGACTCATCACACAGAGACCCATAGACTCATCACACAGAGACCCATAGACTCACCACACATAGATCTACAGACTCGTCACACAGAGACTCACAGACTTACCACCCAGAGACCCGTAGACTCATCACTCAGAAAACCATAGACTCAGACAGAGACTCATAGACTCATCACACAGAGACCCATAGACTCACCACACAGAGGCCCATAGACCCACAGAGAGACTCATAGACGCATCACACAGAGACCCATAGACTCATCACTCAGAGACTCATAGACTCATCACACCGAGACCCATAGACTCATCACACAGAGACCCATAGACTCATCACACAGAGACCCATAGACTCATCACTCAGAGACCCATAGAGGCATCACACAGAGACCCATAGACTCATCACACAGAGACCCGTATACTCACACAGAAACGCATAGACTCATGACTCAGAGATCCATAGACTCATCACACAGAGACCCACAGACTCATCGGAGAGAGACCCATAGACTCATCACACAGAGAGCCATAGACTCATCACACAGAGACCCATAGACTCACCCCTCAGAGAACAATAGACTCATCACTCAGAAACCCATAGACTCAGACAGAGATTCATAGACTCATCACACAGAAACCCATAGACTCATCACTCAGAGACCCATAGACTCATCACACAGAGACCCATAGACTCATCACTCAGAAACCCATAGACTCATCACATAGAGACCCATAGACTCATCATATAGAGACCCATAGACTCATCACACAGAGACCCATAGACTCACCACTCAGAGACCCATAGACTCATCACTCAGAAACCCATAGACTCAGACAGAGACTCATCACTCAGAGACACGTAGACTCATCACACAGAGACCCATAGACTCACACAGAGACTCATAGACTCATCACACAGAGACCCATAGACTCATCATTCAGAGACCCATAGACTCATCACTCAGAGACCCATAGACTCATCACACAGAGACCCATAGACTCATCACACATAGACCCAGATACTCATCACACATAGACCTACAGACTCATCACACAGAGACCCATAGACTCATCACACAGAGACCCATAGACTCACCACACATAGACCCATAGACTCATTGCACATAGACCCACAGACTCATCACACATAGACCCATAGACTCATTACACATAGACCCACAGACTCATCACACAGAGACCCATAGACTCATCACACAGAGACCCATAGACTCACCACACAGAGACCCATCGACTCATCACGCACAGGGGGCTATGGGGGAGCGGGGGTGAGGTTTGGGGGGATAGAGGGGAGGGGCTATGGGGGGAGGGTCTCTCTGTGATGGGCTACAATGACATGCGATGCCAACACGTCCCTTAATTAGGCCCATTAACTCGTAACAGTTCCTAGCTTCAGAGAGAGAGAGAGCAGAGGAGACAGAGAGAGTGACAGAGAGAGAGAGAGAGGCTTGGAGGGAGACAGAGAGAGAGAGACAGAGATAGAGACAGGGAGGGAGAGACAGACAGAGAGACAGACAGAGACAGACAGAGAGACAGAGAGAGACAGAGAGAGAAACAGACAGAGAGACAGAGAGACAGAGATAGAGACAGGGAGGGAGAAACATGGAGAGAGAGAGAGACAGAGAGAGAGACAGACAGAGAGACAGACAGAGACAGAAAGAGAGACAGAGAGAAACAGACAGAGAGACAGAGAGAGAGAGGCCGAGAGAGACAGGGAGGGAGACAAAGAGAGAGACAGGGAGGGAGAGACAGAGAGAGACAGGGAGGGAGACAGAGAGAGAGAGAGGCTTGGAGGGAGACAGAGATAGAGACAGGGAGGGAGAGACAGACAGAGAGACAGACAGAGACAGAGAGAGAGACAGAGAAGAGACAGACAGAGAGACAGAGAGATACAGAGAGACAGACAGAGAGACAGAGATAGAGACAGAGAGGGAGAAACAGGGAGAGAGAGAGACAGAGAGAGAGAGACAGACAGAGAGACAGACAGAGACAGAGAGAGACAGAGAGAGAGACAGACTGAGAGACAGAGAGAGATACAGAGAGACAGAGAGAGATACAGAGAGACAGAGAGAGACAGAGAGAGAGACAGACAGAGAGACAGAGAGAGAGAGGCAGAGAGAGACAGGGAGGGAGACATAATGACAGAGAGAGACAGAAAGAGACAGAGAGAGACAGAGAGAGAGACAGACAGAGAGACAGCGAGAGAGGCAGAGAGAGACAGGGAGGGAGACAGACATAAACAGAGAGAGAGACACAGAGAGACAGGGAGGGAGAGACAGAGAGAGACAGGGAGGGAGACATAATGATAGAGAGAGACAGAGAGAGACAGGCAGGGAGACAGAGAGACAGACAGAAAGACAGACAGATAGACAGAGAAAGAGGCAGAGAGAGACAAGGAGGGAGACAGAGAGAGACAGGGAGACAGAGAGAGACAGAGATAGACAGGGAGGGAGAGACAGAGAGAGACAGCGAGGGAGACATAGAGACAGAGAGAGAGAGAGAGACAGGGAGGGAGATAGAGAGAGACAGACAGATAGACAGAGAGAGAGGCAGATAGAGAGACAGGGAGGGAGACAGAGAGACAGAGAGAGACAGACAGATAGACAGAGAGAGAGGCAGAGAGAGACAGGGAGACAGAGAGAGACAGAGAGAGAGACAGGGAGACGGAGAGCGACAGGGAGGGAGAGAGAGACAGGGAGAGAGACAGGACGTCAGAGAGAGAGACAAGGAGATAGACAGAGAGAGATAGGGAGAGAGACAGGGAGACAGAGAGAGACGGGGAGACAGAGAGACAGGGAGAGAGACAGGGAGACATAGAGAGACAGAGAGAGACAAAGAGAGACGGAGAGAGACAGGGAGACAGAGACAGGGAGACAGAGAGAGAGACAGAGAGAGAGACAGAGAGAGACAGAGAGAGACAGGGAGACAGAGAGAGGCAGAGAGAGACAGAGAGAGAGAGAGACAGAGAGAGACAAAGAGAGACGGAGAGAGACAGGGAGACAGAGAGAGACAGGGAGACAGAGAGAGACAGAGAGAGAGAGAGACAGGGAGACAGAGAGAGACAGAGAGACAGAGAGAGAGAGACAGGGAGACAGAGAAAGACAGAGAGAGACAGGGAGACAGAGAGAGACAGAGAGACAGAGAGACAGAGAGAGAGACAGGGAAACAGAGAGACAGAGAGAGACAGAGAGACATAGAGACAACGAGAGACAGGGAGACAGAGAGAGAAAGAGAGAGACAGGGAAAGAGGGAGACAGAGAGAGACAGAGAGAGACAGAGAGACAGAGAGAGAGACGCGTGTGTGTGTATATATCGAGAGAGCTTTGTTGAGTTCTAAATCACGTTCATTGCCGCCTGCAGCACAAGCACCGGAGCCCATTCCAATGCAACGTCACATCGAGCACAGTGTCACGTGCGCCACGTCACAATCACCACACGCGGTGCCACGTGCCAAGCACGTCACAAAGGCCGCGTCGCGCCACGCCCCCTCGCTCGACCAATCAGCGGTGGCTCGCGCGTCCCCCTGCACGTGACCAGCGCTCGCTCCTCCCCCTGGACTTGACCCACGCTCGCTCGTCCCCCTGGACTTGACCCACGCTCGCTCGTCCCCCTGCACGTGACCCACGATGGCTCGCCCCCCTGCACGTGACCCACGCTCGCTCCTCCCCCTCCACGTGACCCACGCTGGCTCGCCCCCCTGCACGTGACCCACGCTGGCTCGCCCCCCTGCACGTGACCCACGCTCGCTCGCCCCCCTGCACGTGACCCACGCTCGCTCGACCCCCTGCACGTGACCCACGCTCGCTCGCCCCCCTGCACGTGACCCACGCTGGCTCACCCCCCCTGTTTGTGGTTCGCGTGGTCCAGCCGGAGCCGCGCTTTGAGCCCCTCAACATTAACACCTCAGAGCAGCCCAGAGAGAGTGGAGAGAGTGGAGGAAGATGGAGAGAGAGATGGAGAGAGATGGAGAGAGAGATTTGGAGAGAGATGGAGAGAGTGGAGAGAGATGGAGAGAGAGATAGAGAGAGAGATGGAGAGAGATGGGGGGGGAGATGGAGAGAGAGATGGAGAGAGAGATGGAGAGAGATGGGGGGAGAGATGGAGAGAGATGGGGGGAGAGATGGAGAGAGATGGAGAGAGAGATTTAGAGATATGATGGAGTGAGATGGAGAGAGATGGAGAGAGATGGAGAGAGAGATGGAGAGAGAGAGAGAGATGGAGAGAGAGATGGAGAGAGATGGAGAGAGAGATGGAGAGAGATGGAGAGAGATGGACAGAGATGGAGAGAGATGGAGAGAGATGGAGAGAGAGATGGAGAGAGAGATGGAGAGAGATGGAGAGAGATGGAGAGAGAGAGATGGGGGGAGAGATGGAGAGAGATGGGGGGAGAGATGGAGAGAGATGGAGAGAGAGATTTAGAGATATGATGGAGTGAGATGGAGAGAGATGGAGAGAGATGGAGAGAGAGATGGAGAGAGAGAGAGATGGAGAGAGAGATGGAGAGAGATGGAGAGAGAGATGGAGAGAGATGGACAGAGATGGAGAGAGATGGAGAGAGATGGAGAGAGAGATGGAGAGAGAGATGGAGAGAGAGATGGAGAGAGATGGAGAGAGATGGAGAGAGAGATTTAGAGATATGATGGAGTGAGATGGAGAGAGATGGAGAGAGATGGAGAGAGAGATGGAGAGAGAGAGAGAGATGGAGAGAGAGATGGAGAGAGATGGAGAGAGAGATGGAGAGAGATGGAGAGAGATGGACAGAGATGGAGAGAGATGGAGAGAGATGGAGAGAGAGATGGAGAGAGAGATGGAGAGAGATGGAGAGAGATGGAGAGAGAGAGATGGGGGGAGAGATGGAGAGAGATGGGGGGAGAGATGGAGAGAGATGGAGAGAGAGATGTAGAGATATGATGGAGTGAGATGGAGAGAGATGGAGAGAGATGGAGAGAGAGATGGAGAGAGAGAGATGGAGAGAGAGATGGAGAGAGATGGAGAGAGAGATGGAGAGAGATGGACAGAGATGGAGAGAGATGGAGAGAGATGGAGAGAGAGATGGAGAGAGAGATGGAGAGAGATGATGGAGAGAGAGATGGAGAGAGAGATGGAGAGAGATGGAGAGAGATGGAGAGAGAGATGGAGAGAGAGATGGAGAGAGATGGAGAGAGATGGAGAGAGATGGAGAGAGATGGGGAGAGAGAGATGGGGAGAGATGGAGAGAGATGGAGAGAGATGGAGAGAGATGGAGAGAGAGATGGAGAGAGATGGAGAAAGGGGAGGGGGTGGGTGGAGTTTGGAGATATTGAAGAGGTTCGGGGGAGACTGCAAATGAGAGATGAGAGGGAGAAGGTGGAGAGTTTAGAGAGAGTGGAGGGGAGAGCGCGGCGAGAGTGAAGAGACTGAGTGGAGAGAGAGGTGGGAGATTAGAGAGAGTTGGTGCAAGGGTAGAGAGACATTGTAAATAGTCAAATTAAAAGACAAAGATCCCCCGTGTAGCCTGCAACAGACTGTAGGGGCAAGAGCTGTTAGAGAGCAGCACCTATGAAGGCTACCGGCACTGTGGCACACGAGGGGGTGGGTGGCCAGCACCACGCCCGGCCGCCTTTGTCTCCCCCAGTTGTGGTGGTGGTGGAAGAGGAGGTGGTGGTGGTGGAGGTGGTGGTGGTGGCGGTGGTGGAAGAGGAGTTGGTGGTGGTGGTGGTGGTGTTGGTGGAGGTGTTGGTGGAGGTGGTGGTGGAGGTGGTGGTGGTGGAGGTGGTGAAGTTGCTGGTGGTGGTGGTGGAGGTGGTAGTGGAGGTAGTGGTGGTGGTGGTGGTGGAGGTGGTGGTGGTGGTGGTGGAGTTGGTGGAGGTGGTGGTGGAGGTGGTAGTCGAGGTGGTGGTTGGTGAGGTAATGGAGGTCGTGGAGGTGGTGGTGTTGGAGGTGTTGGTGGTAGTGGTGGTGGAGGTGGTGGTGGAGGTGTTGGTGGAGGTGTTGGTGGAGGTGGAGGTGGTGGTGGAGGTGGTGGAGGAGGTGGTGGTGGTGGTGGAGTTGTTGGTGGTGGAGGTGGTGGTGGAGGTGGTGGTGGAGGTGTTGGTGGAGGTGTTGGTGGAGGTGGAGGTGTTGGTGGAGGTGGTGGTTGTGGTGGAGGCAGTGGCGGTGATGGAGGTGGTGGTTGTGGAGGTGGTGGTGGAGGTGGAGGTGTTGGTGGAGGTGTTGGTGGTGGTGGAGGTGGTGGTTGTGGTGGAGGCGGTGGCGGTGGTGGAGGTGGTGGTTGTGGAGGTGGAGGAGGTGGTGGAGGTGGTGTTGGTGGTGGTGGAGGTGGTGGTGGTGGAGGTGGGGGTGGTGGTTGTGGTGGAGGTGGTGGTGGATGTGGTAGTGCAGGTGGTGGTGGTGGTGGAGGTGGTGGTGGAGGTGGTGGTGGTGGTGGAGGTGGTGGTGGAGGAGGCGGTGGTGGTGGTGGAGGCGGTGGTGGTGGTGGAGGCGGTGGTGGTGGTTTAGGTGGTGGTGGAGCTAATTGGGCGGGAGGGGTGAGACGAGGCGAGGTGACGTGGGTGACCTTTCAGTGTGAGGCTATTGGGGGGGAAGGGTGGTCAGCACGTCACACACATAGATACACACAGATACATACACACAGATACATACACACAGATACATACACACAGATACATACACACAGATACATACACACAGATGCATACACACAGATACATACACACAGATACATACACACAGATACATACACATATACACACAGATACATACACACATATGCATACACACATATACATACACACAGATACATACACACAGATACATACACAGACACATACACATATACACGCAGATACATACACACAGGTACATACACACATATACATACACACAGATACACACATATACATGCACACAGATACATACACATATACACACAGATACATACACACAGATACATACACATATATACATACACACAGATACATACACATATACACAGATGCATACACACAGATACATACACACAGATACATACACATAGATACATACATACAGATACACACACAGATGCATACACACAGATACATACACACAGATACATACACATATTCACACAGATACACACAGATACATACACACAGATACATACACATATACACACAGAAACACAAAGATACATACACACAGATACATACATACACGCATATACATACACACAGATACATACACATATACACACAGATACATACACACAGATATATACACATATACACACAGATACATACATACCGATACATACACACAGATACATACACATATACACACAGATACAACAATAACAACCGCCATTCGCCACTAAGTGGCGGTGACGTCACCACGACGGTTGTGCCAGGCCATGTGCACCTTGAGGCCACGTGAAGTGTCGACGGGGCAGACCCAGGTGCCACTGGTCGACTGACTGAGATGACTGAGATGACTGGCTGATGCACCACCTATGCCCCCTACTGTGCCTACCTGCTGTGCTTTAGCCACCCGGCGCTCCGCTCGTTGTTGTGAGCGTCGCTCCTTCGCCCTCCGTTGTTGTTGGAGGGCGACTGCCTCCAACTGCCCAGTAGCGTCCTTCACGAGCCTCCTCCACAGAGGCCGATCTTGACACCTCTGGTACCAGTCATCGGCAAGTCCACTCAACTCCACGTCTTCCTGTACCACATCACTCCATCTCTTATCTAGCCCGTGCCGCGCCCGTTTAGCCCCCTCGATCCGGCCAAACAAAAGCTGTTTCGGCATGCGGTGGCTGGGCATGCGGGCTGCATGACCCAGCCATCGCAGCCTTGCCCGCCGGAGGAGCTCACCAATGGGACCGTGCCCAGATATTTCAAAGATTTGTGAGCTCCTCACACAATCTAGCCTGGTTAAACCCAGGATGGATCGTAGGCAGGCCAGCCGAAATGTTTCTTACCGGCGAAGATGTTCCATTAGGGGGGTCCACGTTTCGCAAGCGTAGAGAAGGGAGGGAATGACCGTGGCCGAGAAGACCTGAAGCTTAGTGCGGAGCGACAGACCAGGTAGCTTCCACACAGCGTTACGCAACCGATGAAAAGATTTCGATTTAAAGCTTTCGTGACTGCAAGGATTAATCTTCTTTGGTTCTTTCGGTAAAGTCACGTAGAATGAGAATAAAATAATAAATTGATAAAATAAAATAACACGATAATATTTCACTCCAGCGCTGTCCTACCAGACAGTCTCGTCCCTTCACCTGATGAAGGCCGCTTGTGTTGTGGCCGAAACGTCGTGAGAATATTATTGTGTTATTTTATTTTATCAATTTATTATTTTATTCTCATTCTACGTGACTTTACCGAAATAACCAAAGACGATGAAAATATATTGCCGCTCGACTGATTCGGAGTGAGATCTCTGCTGTTAAACTGGAGCCGGTCATAAGCACACTGCCCAGGTATGGGAAACTCTCCACTCTCTCCACAACTGCCCCATCACCGATTGGGAGTTGTAGGGGTGGAGTTTCCGATGGTACAAAATACCCAGGCAGGTGCTTAGTTTTGGTGGGGCTGATAGTAAGGCCCCATCTCTTAGTGGCACGCTCCAGTCTCAGCAGCAGCGTCTCCAACTCCTCCTCTGAATGAGCAGTTATTACCAAATCATCGGCATACATACTGTGGTTGAGCAATAGGGAGCCATCCCTTGACCGCACCCGGGCATCGATCAGCCTCACATTATATCTGTACCAAATGGATATTCCCCCGGTACAGCTATTCAAGGCTTTACGAACTACGTGGTCGAAATAGCTGTTAAATAATGTGGGAGCCAGAGGACATCCCTGTCGCACCCCAAGGTGTACAGGGAATGGCTCTGACTCCCTGCCACGTAGTTTTACCCGGGCCCGCTCACCATCATGAAGGTCCTTAATGATCGTGAGCAGAGGGTCAGGGACTCCAAAGGACGAAGAACAACCCAGAGCCCAGGCCTACTGATGGTATCATAGGCCTTGACCAGGTCAATTAAGCAAAGATGTAGGTCTTGCTGGAATTCCCTACACCTCTGCTGTAGCAGACGGACAGAAAATATGGCATCTGTGCAGGACCGCCCTGTCCTGAAACCGCATTGGGGCTCTGCAAGCCTCTCCTCAGCGTGCCTGGCAAGGCGATGTTGAATAATCCTTGCCAGAACCTTTCCCGTCACACACACACCCCTACACACACCCACACTCCCACACCTACACAAACACACCCACACACCAACACACACCCACACACACACACACCTACACACACACACCAACACACACCCACACATACCCACACACACCCACACACACACACCCACACACACACCCACACACACCCACACACACACATACACACACACACACCCACACAAACACCCACACACACATACCCACACACACACACACACCCACACACACACCCACACACACACACCCATACACCCACACACACACAACCACACACACACCCACACACACACACCCACACACACACCCACACACACCCACACACACATCCACACACACACACCCACACACACACCCACACACACACACGCCAACACACACCCACACACACCCACACACACCCACACACACACACCCACACACACACCCACACACACCAACACACACACACCCACACACACCAACACACACACACACCAACACACACACACACACCTAAACACACACCAACACACACACACCCACACACACCCACACACACACACCCACACACACACACCCACACACACACCCACACACACCCACACACACACACCCACACACACACCCACACACACCAACACACACACACCCACACACACCAACACACACACACACACCCACACACACATACACACACACCCACACACCCACACACCCACACACACACACCCACCCACACACCCACACACACACACCCACACACACCCACACACACACACACACCCACACACACCCACACACACCCACACACACACACACACCCACACACACCACACACACCACACACACCCACACACACCACACACACCAACACACACACACACACCGACATACACACCCACACACACCAACACACACACACCCACACACACACCCACACACACCCACACACACACACCCACACACACTAATTGGCGTGGCTGAGTCTCTGTGCGCCACACGCAGAGACGGTGATTGGTTACCCCGCGTGCGTGCTGATTGCGCTAAGCAGCCGGCACGACGCCTGTGACGTCATCGTCAGTGGGGGGGTGTGGTGGTGGGGGGCGGGGTGTGCCCACCCCCACCACCACTCCCCCCCCACCACTCCCCCCCCACACACTCACCACCCCCACCCACTCAAGCCGCGCCAACTTTCACCATCGCCTAAACCTGTTTGTTGGTAGATGGAGACATCACCACCACCACATTGATGCTCATCCAGCGGTGGATAAGCCACGGTGGTGGTGATGACACTGAGAGACAGAGAGAGAGAGAGGTGCCACGTGGATTAGAGAGGTCACGGGACAGACCCTGCAGGTGCCATGAGTTGACTGCTGTGCCAGGCTAGGTGCAGGAGGAGGTCACGGAAACAGACCCAGCAGGCGCCGTGGGTTGACTGCTGTGCCAGGCTAGGTGCAGGAGGAGGTCACGGGACAGACCCTGCAGGTGCTGTGGGTTGACTGCTGTGCCAGGCTAGGTGCAGGAGGAGGTCACGGAAACAGACCCTGCAGGTGCCGTGGGTTGACTGCTGTGCCAGGCTAGGTGCAGGAGGAGGTCACGGGACAGACCCTGCAGGTGCCACGGGTTGACTGACTGAGATGAGTGGCCGATTCACCACCTGTGCCCCCTACTCTGCCAACTCGCTGCGTTTTACCCGCCCGGCGCTCTGTTCGTTGTTGTGAGCGTCGGTCCTCAGCCCTCCGCTATTGCTGGAGGGCCACTGCCTCCAACTGCCCGGTAGCCTCACAGTGCACCTAGCCTGGCACTGCCCTATAGCGTCCTTCAGAAGCCTCCTCCACAGAGGCTGATCTTGACACCGCTGGTACCGTTCATCGACAAGACCACTCAGCTCCACATCCTCCTGTAGCGCATCAGCTAAATTTCTTCCTCAGACCGTGCCACTCACTCACCCACGAACCCATTCACTCACTCGCCCACTCATTCGCTCACCCACTCGTTCACTCACCCACTCACCCACTCACTCATCCACTAACCCACTCACTCGATCACTCCATCACCCACTCACTCACCCACTCACGCACTCACTCACTCACTAACCCAATCAATCACTCACTCATCCACTAACCCACTCACCCACTCACTTACCCACTAACCAACTCACTCTGTAACCCACTAATTCACTCACTCACCCAATAACCTACTCACTCGCCCCCTCATTCGCTCACCTACTCACCCACTCACTCACCCACTAACCACTCACTCACTCGCCCACTCACTCGTTCACCCACTCACCCACTCACTCACCCACTGACCAACTCACTCAATCACCCACTCACTCACTCACTCACCCACTCAACCACTAACCCACTCACTCACCCACTAACATACTCACTCAGTAACCCACTAACCCACTCCCTCAGTCACCCACAACCCACTCACTCACTAACCCACTAATTAACTCACTCACTAACCCACTCACCCACTCACTCACTCACCCACTCACTAACCAACTCACTCACTCACTAACCAACTCATTCACTCACTCACCCACTCACTCACCCATTTACCCACTAACCCACTCACCCAATAACTCACACACCGACTCACCTACTCACCCACTAACCCACTCACTCACTCACCCACTCATTCACCCACTAACTCACTCAATCACCCACTCACTCACCCACTAACTCACTCAATCACCCACTCACTCACCCACTAACTCACTCACTCACCCACTAACTCACTCACTCACCCACTCACTCACCCACTCCCCCCCTCTTCCCCGGATTTTGAAAAAAAAAATTGAAATCGGAATTTTTATTTTCCATTCGCAGCAGTAAATCCGATGAGCGGCAAAGCTCTTTCCTCACTCGCGTCGCGTAAATGAACGTCACCAACACCACCACCACCACCACACCGTCTCCCCCCACCCCCCTCCCTTCACCCCCCTCCCCCTGCCTCCCCCACCGCTTGTTATCCCCAACACAAATTGGTATCACAATTAGAACCGCGGTGCCTCGATACCCCCAGATAAGTGGGCACGTGGCTTGGACTTGTTCTAGGTGATAATTAAGAGCCCATGCGTGGCACAGCCCCCCCCCCCCCCGTCCCCCCCCCCCCCCCACAAGGCCCCCCCCCCCACGTCCCCCCCCCCTCCCTCACCTTGTTTCACCCCCTACCTGTGGGGGGCACACGCACGCGTTTTTGTAATCCTCACCACCAACCCACCACCCACCCCCCGAAGCACACACTCCCCACATACACACACATACACACATACATACACACACACACCCACACACACATACACACCCACACACACTCCCCACATACACACACACACATACACACATACACAACCACACTCACACACACACTTCCACACATACACACACACACATACACACACATCCACACATACACACACCCACACACACACCCCACATACACACACACATACACACATCCACACACACACATACACAACCACACTCACACACACACTTCCACACATACACACACACACACACATCCACACATACACATACACAACCACACTCACACACACACTTCCACACATACACACACACACACACCCACACACACACATCCACACATACACACACCCACACACACACACCCACACCCACACACACACAACCACACACACCACACACCCACACACACCCACACACACATCCACACACACACACACCCACACACACACAACCACACACCCACACCCACACACACACATCCACACACACCTCCCCCCCACACACACCCACACACACATCCACACACACACACACCCACACACACACAACCACACACCCACACCCACACACACACAACCACACACACCACACACCCACACACACCCACACACACATCCACACACACACACACCCACACACACACAACCACACACCCACACCCACACACACACATCCACACACACCTCCCCCCCACACACACCCACACACACATCCACACACACACACACCCACACACACACAACCACACACCCACACCCACACACACACAACCACACACACCACACACCCACAACACCGCACCCCGCTCGTGCATCCGCACACCCTCGGCCCCAACTACACACCCACCAAAGACAAAGGTACCCCGTGTAGCACCGGGCAGGCTGTTGGGGCTGACACACTCACCTACTCAACCACTCACTCACACACACACCCACTCACTCACACACCCACTCACTCACCCACCAACTAACTCACACTCACCCACCCACTCAGCCCACTCACCCGTCCACTCACTCACACACTCACTCACCTACTCAACCACTCACTCACACACCCACTCACTCACACACCCACTCACTCACCCACCAACTAACTCACACTCACTGTTGGGGCTGACACACTCACCTACTCAACCACTCACTCACACACCCACTCACTCACACACCCACTCACTCACCCACCAACTAACTCACACTCACCCACCCACTCAGCCCACTCACCCGTCCACTCACTCACACACTCACTCACCTACTCAACCACTCACTCACACTTCCACTCACTCACACACCCACTCACTCACCCACCAACTAACTCACACTCACCCACCCACTCAGCCCACTCACCCGTCCACTCATTCACACACTCACTCACCTACTCAACCACTCACTCACACTTCCACTCACTCACACACCCACTCACTCACCCACCAACTAACTCACACTCACCCACCCACTCAGCCCACTCACCCGTCCACTCACTCACACACTCACCCACCCACTCAGCCCACTCACCCGTCCACTCACTCACACACTCACCCACCCACTCAGCCCACTCACCCGTCCACTCACTCACACACTCACTCACTCACCCACTCACCCACGCACCCACCAACTAACTCACACTCACCCACTCACTCAGCCCACTCACCCGTCCACTCACTCACACACTCACTCACACACTCATTCACTCACTCACATACTCACTCACCCACTCACTAACCCACTTACCTACCCACTCACCCACTCACCCACCCACTCACACACTCACTCACTCACACACTCACTCACTCACCCACGCACCCACCAACTAACTCACACTCACGCACTCACTCAGCCCACTCACCAGTCCACTCACTCACACCCTCACTCACCTACTCAACCACTCACTCACACTTCCATTCACTCACACACCCACCCACTCACCCACGCACCCACCAACTAACTCACACTCACTCACCCACTCAGCCCACTCACCCGTCCACTCACTCACACACTCACTCACCCACCCACTCACTCACTCACATACTCACCCACCTACTCACTAACCCACTTACCTACCCACTCACCCACTCACCCACCCACTCACACACTCACTCACACACTCACTCACTCACCCGTCCACTCACTCACTCACCCACTCACTCACCCACTCACCCACGCACCCACCAACTAACTCACACTCACCCACTCACTCAGCCCACTCACCCATCTACTCACTCACACACTCACTCACACACTCATTCACTCACCCGTCCACTCACTCACACACTCACTCACCCACCCACTCACTCACATACTCACTCACATACTCACTCACACACTCACTCACCCACCCACTCACTCACTAACCCACTTACCTACCCACTCACCCACTCACCCACCCACTCACCCACTCACTCACCCACTCAGTTACCTACCCAGTCACCCACTCACCCACCCCCCTCCCCCCTCACCCCACCGTAATCCACAATCGACGGCTTGATTATCCGCGCGTGATCAGGCGGTGAAAGGGGAGCGGGTCAAGATGTCTCCATTGACTCAGCATCATTGAGTTCATATACCTCTCCTCTGTGCGTGTGAACGTGTGTCTGTGTGTAGGTGTGTGTGTGTGTGAACGTGTGTCTGTGTGTAGGTGTGTGTGTGTGAACGTGTGTCTGTGTGTAGGTGTGTGTGTGTGAACGTGTGTCTGTGTGTAGGTGTGTGTGTGTGTGAACGTGTGTCTGTGTGTAGGTGTGTGTGTGAACGTGTGTCTGTGTGTAGGTGTGTGTGTGTGAACGTGTCTGTGTGTAGGTGTGTGTGTGTGTGAACGTGTGTCTGTGTGTAGGTGTGTGTGTGTGAACGTGTGTCTGTGTGTAGGTGTGTGTGTGTGTGTGTGAACGTGTGTCTGTGTGTAGGTGTGTGTGTGAACGTGTGTCTGTGTGTAGGTGTGTGTGTGAACGTGTGTCTGTGTGTAGGTGTGTGTGTGTGAACGTGTGTCTGTGTGTAGGTGTGTGTGTGTGTGAACGTGTGTCTGTGTGTAGGTGTGTGTGTCTGTGTGTAGGTGTGTAGGTGTGTCTGTGTCTGTGTGTGTGTAGGTGTGTGTCTGTGTGTATGTATGTGTGTGTAGGTGTCTGTGTGTTTGTAGCTGTGTGTATGTGTGTGTAAGTGTGTCTGTCTGTGTGTGTAGGTGTGTGTAGGTGTGTCTGTGCAGGTGACTGTAGGTGTCTCTGTGTGTAGATGTGTGTGTGTAGGTGTGTCTGTGTGTAGGTGTGTGTAGGCGTGTCTGTGTAGGTGTGTGTAGGTGTGTCTGTGTTTGTAGGTGTGTGTCTGTGTGTGTAGGTGTGTCTGTGTGTGTAGGTGTGTCTGTGTGTAGGTGTGTGTAGGTGTGTCTGTGTAGGTGACTGTAGGTGTCTCTGTGTGTAGATGTGTGTGTGTGTAGGTGTGTGTAAGTGTGTCTGTGTAGGTGTGTATAGGTGTGTCTGTGTTTGTAGGTGTGTGTCTGTGTGTAGATGTGTGTGTAGGTGTGTCTGTGTGTAGGTGTGTGTAAGTGTGTCTGTGTGTAGGTGTGTAGGTGTGTCTATGTAGGTGACTGTAGGTGTCTCTGTGTGTAGACGTGTGTGTAGGTGTGTCTGTGTGTAGGTGTGTGTGTGTAGGTGTGTCTGTGTGTAGGTGTGTGTGTGTAGGTGTGTCTGTGTGTAGGTGTGTATAGGTGTGTCTGTGTTTGTAGGGTCCTCCGGTTTTTCCACCTCCACATTTAGAATCAATGTCACACGTTTTGATGATGTGTCTGGCTGCTATAAATGTCCACGTGATGATGATGGTGATGATAAGATACTAAGTCTATGGGTTGCTATGCATCTCTATGGGTGTTAATGTTGCCCTATGGGTCTCTGTATTTCTCTGTGTGTCTCTGAGTGTCTCTGTGTGTCTCTATGCATATCTGTGTGTCTCTGTGTGTCTGTGTGTCTCTGTGTGTCTATGTGTCTCTGTGTGTCTCTGTGTGTCTCTGTGTGTCTCTATGCATATCTGTGTGTCTCTGTGTGTCTGTGTGTCTCTGTGTGTCTATGTGTCTCTGTGTGTCTCTGTGTGTCTCTATGCATATCTGTGTGTCTATGTGTATCTCTATGTGTCTCTGTGTGTCTCTGTGTGTCTCTACGCGTTTAGAGTATTTGTGCTGCTGCTGTTATAAACATCCACGTGATGATGATACGCTACTAAGTCTATGGGTTTCTATGCATCTCTATGGGTGTTAATGTTGCCCTATATGTTTCTGTGTGTGTCTCTATGCATATCTGTGTGTCTCTGTGTATTTGTGTGTCTGTGTGTCTCTATGCATATCTGTGTGTCTCTGTGTGTCTCTGTGTGTCTGTGTGTCTCTGTGTGTCTGTGTGTCTCTGTGTGTCTCTATTCATATCTCTGTGTCTCTGTGTGTCTCTGTGTGTCTGTGTGTCTCTGTGTGTCTGTGTGTCTCTGTGTGTCCCTATGCATATATGTGTGTCTCTGTGTGTCTCTGTGTGTCTGTGTGTCTCTGTGTGTCTCTATGCATATCTGTGTATCTCTGTGTGTCTCTGTGTTTCTGGGTGTCTCTGTGTCTCTCTATGTATCTCTGTGTGTCTCTGTGTGTCTGTGTGTCGCTGTGTGGCTCTATGTATCTCTGTGTGTATCTGTGTGTTTCTGTGTCTCTCTCTGTATCTCTGTGTGTATATGTGTGCCTCTCTGTGTGTCTCTATGTATCTCTGTGTGTCTCTGTGTGTCTCTGTGTGTCTCTCTGTGTGTCTCTTTGTGTGTCTCTGTGTGTCTCTGTGTGTCTCTGTGGGTCTCTCTGTGTGTCTCTTTGTGTGTCTCTGTGTGTCTCTGTGGGTCTCTCTGTGTGTCTCTGTGTGTCTCTATGCATATCTGTGTGTCTATGTGTATCTCTATGTGTCTCTGTGTGTCTCTGTGTGTCTCTACGCGTTTAGAGTATTTGTGCTGCTGCTGTTATAAACATCCACGTGATGATGACGATGATAAGCTACGAAGTCTATGGGTTTCTATGCATCTATATGGGTGTCAATTTTGCCCTATGGGTCTTTGTGTGTCTCTGTGTGTCTCTGTGTCTCTCTATGTATCTCTGTGTGTCTCTGTGTGTCTCTGCGTGTCTCTGTGTGTTTCTGTAAGTCTGGGCGTGTCTCTGTGTGTCACTGTGTGTCTCTGGGTATCTATGTGTCTCTGTGTGTCTCTGTGAGTTTCTGTGTCTCTGTGCGTCTCTGTGTCACTGTGTGTCTCTGTGTATCTATGTGTCTCTGTGTGTCTCTGTGATTCTCTGTGTCTCTGTGTGTCTCTGTGTGTTTCTGTAAGTCTCTGTGTGTCTTTGTAAGTATCTGTGTGTTTCTGTAAGTCTCTGTGTGTCTCTGTGTATATATGTGTCTCTGTGTGTCTCTGTGTCTCTGTGTGTCTCTGTGTGTCTCTGTGAGTCTTTGTGTCTCTGTGAGTCTCTGTGTCTCTGTGTGTCTCTGTAAGTCTCTGTGTGTCTTTGTGTCTCTGTGTGTTTCTGTAAGTCTCTGTGTGTTTCTGTAAGTCTCTGTGAGTCTATGTGAGTCTCTGTGTCTCTGAGTGTTTCTGTGTGTCTCTGTGAGTCTCTGTGTCTCTGTGTGTCTCTGTAAGTCTCTGTGTGTCTCTGTGTCTCTGTGTGTTTCTGTAAGTCTCTGTGTGTTTCTGTAAGTCTCTGTGTGTCTCTGTGTATATATGTGTCTCTGTGTGTCTTTGTGAGTCTCTGTGTCTCTGTGTGTCTCTGTGAGTCTCTGTGTCTCTGTGTGTCTCTGTGTGTTTCTATAAGTCTCTGTGTGTCTCTGTGTCTCTGTCTGTTTCTGTAAGTCTCTGTGTGTTTCTGTAAGTCTCTGTGTGTCTCTGTGTATATATGTGTCTCTGTGTGTCTTTGTGAGTCTCTGTGTCTCTGTGTGTCTCTGTGAGTCTCTGTGTCTCTGTGTGTCTCTGTGTGTTTCTATAAGTCTCTGTGTGTCTCTGTGTCTCTGTCTGTTTCTGTAAGTCTCTGTGTGTTTCTGTAAGTCTCTGTGTGTCTCTGTGTATATATGTGTCTCTGTGTGTCTTTGTGAGTCTCTGTGTCTCTGTGTGTCTCTGTGAGTCTCTGTGTCTCTGTGTGTCTCTGTGTGTTTCTCTAAGTCTCTGTGTGTCTCTGTGTCTCTGTCTGTTTCTGTAAGTCTCTGTGTGTTTCTGTAAGTCTCTGTGTGTCTCTGTGTATATATGTGTCTCTGTGTGTCTTTGTGAGTCTCTGTGTCTCTGTGTGTCTCTGTGTATATATGTGTCTCTGTGTGTCTTTGTCAGTCTCTGTGTCTCTGTGTGTCTCTGTGTGTCTCTGCGTCCCTACGCGTTTAGAGTATTTGCGCCGCCGCTGCTATGAATGTCCACGTGATGGTGATGAGCCACTTCGTTGAGCTATCGATTGTGATGGCTCAGGTTGCTTCTGACAAACACGTTGCTCCACAGACACTCAGTGGGGACTTAACTGGCAACAATAAATTAAATTTAGTTTAGTATGGGTCTCTGTGGGTCTCTGTGGGTTTCTGTGAGTATGGGTCTCTGTGGGTCTCTGTGAGTATGGGTCTCTAGGAGTATGGGTCTCTGTGGGTTTCTGTGGGTCTCTGTGAGTATGGATCTCTAGAAGTATGGGTCTCTGTGGGTCTCTGTGAGTATGGATCTCTAGGAGTATCGGTCTCTGTTGGTCTCTGTGAGTATGGGTCTCTATGAGTATGGGTCTCTGTGGGTCTCTGTGAGTATGGGTCTCTAGGAGTATGGGTATCTGTGGGTCTCTGTGAGTATGGGTCTCTACGAGTATGGGTCTCTGTGGGTCTCTGTGAGTATGGGTCTCTATGAGTATGGGTATCTGTGGGTCTCTGTGAGTATGGGTCTCTATGAGTATGGGTCTCTGTGGGTCTTTGTGAGTATGGGTCTATGTGAGTATGGGTCTCTAGGAGTAAGGGTCTCTGTGGGTCTCTGTGAGTATGGGTCTCTATGAGTATGGGTCTATGTAGGTCTCTGTGAGTATGGGTCTCTATGAGTATGGGTCTATGTGGGTCTTTGTGAGTATGGGTCTCTGAGTATAGGTCTCTGTGGGTCTCTGTGAGTATGGGTCTCTAGGAGCATGGGTCTCTAGGAGTATGGGTCTCTGTGGGTCTCTGTGAGTATGGGTCTCTACGAGTATGGGTCTCTGTGGGTCTCTGTGAGTATGGGTCTCTATAAGTATGGGTATCTGTGGGTCTCTGTGAGTATGGGTTTCTACGAGTATGGGTCTCGGTGTGTCTCTGTGAGTACGGGTCTCTAGAAGTATGGGTCTCTGTGGGTCTCTGTGAGTATGGTTCTCTGTAGGTCTCTGTGAGTATGGGTCTCTGTGGGTCTCTGTGAGTATGGGTCTCTATGAGTATGGGTCTATGTGGGTCTCTGTGAGTATGGGTCTCTATGAGTATGGGTCTCTGTGGGTCTCTGTGAGTATGGGTCTCTATGAGTATGGGTCTCTGTGGGTCTCTGTGAGTATGGGTCTCTATGAGTATGGGTCTATGTGGGTCTCTGTGAGTATGGGTCTCTATGAGTATGGGTCTCTGTGGGTCTCTGTGAGTATGGGTCTCTATGAGTATGGGTATCTGTGGGTCTCTGTGAGTATGGGTCTCTAGGAGTATGGGTCTCTGTGGGTCTCTGTGAGTATGGGTCTCTACGAGTATGGGTCTCTGTGGGTCTCTGTGAGTATGGGTCTCAATGAGTATGGGTATCTGTGGGTCTCTGTGAGTATGGGTCTCTAGGAGTATCGGTCTCTGTTGGTCTCTGTGAGTATGGGTCTCTACGAGTATGGGTCTCTGTGGGTCTCTGTGAGTATGGGTCTCTATGAGTATGGGTTTCTGTGGGTCTCTGTGAGTATGGATCTCTAGAAGTATGGGTCTCTGTGGGTCTCTGTGAGTATGGGTCTCTACGAGTATGGGTCTCTGTGGGTCTCTGTGAGTATGGGTCTCTAGGAGTATGGGTATCTGTGGGTCTCTGTGAGTATGGGTCTCTACGAGTATGGGTCTCTGTGGGTCTCTGTGAGTATGGGTCTCTATGAGTATGGGTATCTGTGGGTCTCTGTGAGTATGGGTCTCTATGAGTATGGGTCTCTGTGGGTCTCTGTGAGTATGGGTCTCTACGAGTATGGGTCTCTGTGGGTGTCTCTGTGAGTATGGGTCTCTATGAGTATGGGTCTCTGTGGGTCTCTGTGAGTATGGGTCTCTACGAGTATGGGTCTCTGTGGGTCTCTGTGAGTATGGGTCTCTATGAGTATGGGTATCTGTGGGTCTCTGTGAGTATGGGTCTCAATGAGTATGGGTATCTGTGGGTCTCTGTGAGTATGGGTCTCTAGGAGTATGGGTCTCTGTTGGTCTCTGTGAGTATGGGTCTCTATGAGTATGGGTCTCTGTGGGTCTCTGTGAGTATGGGTCTCTAGGAGTATCGGTCTCTGTTGGTCTCTGTGAGTATGGGTCTCTATGAGTATGGGTCTCTGTGGGTCTTTGTGAGTATGGGTCTATGTGAGTATGGGTCTCTAGGAGTAAGGGTCTCTGTGGGTCTCTGTGAGTATGGGTCTCTATGAGTATGGGTCTATGTAGGTCTCTGTGAGTATGGGTCTCTATGAGTATGGGTCTATGTGGGTCTTTGTGAGTATGGGTCTCTGAGTATAGGTCTCTGTGGGTCTCTGTGAGTATGGGTCTCTAGGAGCATGGGTCTCTAGGAGTATGGGTCTCTGTGGGTCTCTGTGAGTATGGGTCTCTACGAGTATGGGTCTCTGTGGGTCTCTGTGAGTATGGGTCTCTATAAGTATGGGTCTCTGTGGGTCTCTGTGAGTATGGGTTTCTACGAGTATGGGTCTCGGTGTGTCTCTGTGAGTACGGGTCTCTAGAAGTATGGGTCTCTGTGGGTCTCTGTGAGTATGGTTCTCTGTAGGTCTCTGTGAGTATGGGTCTCTGTGGGTCTCTGTGAGTATGGGTCTCTATGAGTATGGGTCTATGTGGGTCTCTGTGAGTATGGGTCTCTATGAGTATGGGTCTCTGTGGGTCTCTGTGAGTATGGGTCTCTATGAGTATGGGTCTCTGTGGGTCTCTGTGAGTATGGGTCTCTATGAGTATGGGTCTCTGTGGGTCTCTGTGAGTATGGGTCTCTATGAGTATGGGTCTATG